>JBBMRE010000177.1:0-165000 GCA_037974335.1 Prionace glauca
CACAGACTCATTGAGACACTGAGACTCAAAGACTTTGAGACACTGAGACACAGAGACACAGAGATACTGAGGCACAGAGACACTGAGACACTGAGACACAGAGACACTGAGACTCTGAGACTCTGAGATACTGAGACACAGTGACACAGAGACACAGAGTCACTGAGGCGCAGAGACACTGAAACACAGAGACAATGAGCTTCTGAGACACTGAGCCAAAGAGACACTGAGACCCAGAGACATAGAGACACTGAAACTCTGAGACACAGAGACACTGAGGCACTGAGACACAGAGACACTGAGACCCTGAGACACTGAGGCACAGAGACACTGAGACGCAGAGACACTGTGACACAGAGAAACTGAGACACAGAGACACTGAGACACAGAGACACTGAGACACTGAGGCACAGAGACACTGAAACACAGAGACACTGCGACTCTGAGCCGCTGAGTCACTGAGACACAGAGACAGTGAGACTCTGAGACACTGAGGCACAGAGACACTGAGACACAGAGACACTGAGGCACTGAGGCACAGAGACACTGAGACCCAGAGACACAGAGACATAGAGACACTGAACTCTGAGACACTGAGACACAGAGACACTTTGGCACTGCGACACAGAGTCACTGAGATTCTGAGACACTGAGGCACAGAGACACTGACACACAGGGACCTAGACACACTGAAACTCTGGGACACTGAGACACAGATACACTGAGACACTGAGACACTGAGACACAGAGACACTGAGACACTGAGACTCTGAGGCACTGAGACACTGAGACACTGAGGCGCTGAGTCTCTGAGACACAGAGACACTGAGACACAGAGAAACAGAGACACAGAGACACTGAGACACAGAGACACAGACTCACTGAGAGTCTGAGGCACTGAGACACTGAGACGGAGACTCAGAGACACTGAGACACTGAGACACTGAGACTCTGAGACACAGAGACACTGAGACACTGAGACACTGAGACCCTGAGACACTGAGACACTGAGACACAGAGACACAGAGACAGTGAGACTCTGAGACATTGAGGCACATAGACATTGAGACACTGAGACTCTGAGACACTGAGATACTGAGACTCTGAGACACTGAGACCCTGAGACTCTGAGTCACTGAGACACAGAGACAGTGAGACTCTGAGACACTGAGACACTGAGACTCTGAGACACTGAGTCACTGAGACACAGAGACAGTGAGACACAGAGACAGTGAGACACAGAAACACAGAGACACTGAGACACAGAGACACAGAGACACTGAGACACAGAGACACAGAGATAGAAAATCACTGAGACACTGAGACACAGAGACACTGAGACACTGAGACACTGTGGCACAGAGAAAATCAGACACAGAGACACTGATTCTCTGAGATGTTGATACACTGAGACACAGAGACAGTGAGTCACAGAGACACTGTTACACTGTGACACTGAGGCACAGAGAAACTCAGACACAGAGACAAAGAGACACTGAGTCTCTGAGACAGTGATACACTGAGACACAGAGACACTGAGACTCAGAGACACATGTGACACTGATGCACAGAGACACTCAGACACAGAGACAAAGAGACACTGAGTCTCTGAGACACAGAGACACTGAAACACAGAGACACTGAGGCACAGAGACACTGAGACACTGAGAAACAGAGACAGAGAGTCACTGAGGCACTGAGACACTGAGGCACAGAGACACTGAGACACTGAGGCACAGAGACACTGAGACACAGAGACACAGAGACATAGAGACACTGAAACTCTGAGATACTGAGACAAAGAGACACTGAGGCACAGAGACACTGAGACACAGAGACATAGAGACACTGAAACTCTGAGACACTGAGACACAGAGACACTGAGACACAGAGACTTGGAGACACTGAGTCTCTGGGACACTGAGACTGTGTGACACTAAGAGACAGACACAGACTCATTGAGACACTGAGACTCAAAGACTTTGAGACACTGAGACACAGAGACACAGAGATACTGAGGCACAGAGACACTGAGACACTGAGACACAGAGACACTGAGACTCTGAGACTCTGAGATACTGAGACACAGTGACACAGAGACACAGAGTCACTGAGGCGCAGAGACACTGAAACACAGAGACAATGAGCTTCTGAGACATTGAGGCACAGAGACACTGAGACTCTGAGCCAAAGAGACACTGAGACCCAGAGACATAGAGACACTGAAACTCTGAGACACAGAGACACTGAGGCACTGAGACACAGAGACACTGAGACCCTGAGACACTGAGGCACAGAGACACTGAGACGCAGAGACACTGAGACACAGAGAAACTGAGACACAGAGACACTGAGACACAGAGACACTGAGACACTGAGGCACAGAGACACTGAAACACAGAGACACTGCGACTCTGAGCCGCTGAGTCACTGAGACACAGAGACAGTGAGACTCTGAGACACTGAGGCACAGAGACACTGAGACACAGAGACACTGAGGCACTGAGGCACAGAGACACTGAGACCCAGAGACACAGAGACATAGAGACACTGAACTCTGAGACACTGAGACACAGAGACACTTTGGCACTGCGACACAGAGTCACTGAGATTCTGAGACACTGAAGCACAGAGACACTGACACACAGAGACCTAGACACACTGAAACTCTGGGACACTGAGACACAGATACACTGAGACACTGAGACACTGAGACACAGAGACACTGAGACACTGAGACTCTGAGGCACTGAGACACTGAGACACTGAGGCGCTGAGTCTCTGAGACACAGAGACACTGAGACAGAGATAAACAGAGACACAGAGACACTGAGACACAGAGACACAGACTCACTGAGACTCTGAGGCACTGAGACACTGAGACGGAGACTCAGAGACACTGAGACACTGAGACACTGAGACTCTGAGACACAGAGACACTGAGACACTGAGACACTGACACCCTGAGACACTGAGACACTGAGACACAGAGACACAGAGACAGTGAGACTCTGAGACATTGAGGCACATAGACATTGAGACACTGAGACTCTGAGACACTGAGATACTGAGACTCTGAGACACTGAGACCCTGAGACTCTGAGTCACTGAGACACAGAGACAGTGAGACTCTGAGACACTGAGACACTGAGACTCTGAGACACTGAGTCACTGAGACACAGAGACAGTGAGACACAGAGACAGTGACACTCTGAGACACTGAGACACAGAGAACTGAGACACTGAGACACAGAGACACTGAGACTCTGAGACACTGAGACTCTGAGACACTGAGACACTGAAACTCTGAGACACTGAATGACTGAGACACAGAGACAGTGAGACACTGAGTCACTGAGACTCTGAGACACTGAGACACAGAGACAGTGAGACTCTGAGACATTGTGACACAGAGACACTGAGGCACTGAGACACAGAGACACTGAGACTCTGAGACACTGAGACACAGAGACACTGAGACACAGAGACACAGAAAAAACAGATACACTCAGACACAGAGACACAGAGACGCGGAGACACTGAGACACTGAGACACAGACACTGAGACACAGTGACACTGAGATTCTGAGACACTGAGGCACTGAGACACAGAGACACTGAGACACAGACTCAATGAGACTCTGAGACACTGAGGCACAGAGACACTGAGACTCAGAGACACTGAGACACAGAGACAAAGAGACACTGAGGCACAGAGACAGAGAGACACTGAAACTCTGAGATACTGAGACAAAGAGACACTGAGGCACAGAGACACTGAGACAGAGAGACACTGAGGCACTGAGACACAGAGACACTGAGACTCTGAGACACTGAGACACAGAGACATAGAGACACTGAAACTCTGAGACACTGAGACACAGATACACTGAGGCACAGAGACACTGAGACACTGAGACACAGAGACTTGGAGACACTGAGTCTCTGGGACACTGAGACTGTGTGACACTAAGAGACAGACACAGACTCACTGAGACTCTGAGACACTGAGACTCAAAGACTTTGAGACACTGAGACACAGAGATACTGAGGCACAGAGACACTGAGACACTGAGACACTGAGACACAGAGACACTGAGACTCTGAGATACTGAGACACAGTGACACAGTGACACAGAGTCACTGAGGCGCAGAGACACTGAAACACAGGGACACTGAGCTTCTGAGACACTGAGACACTGAGCCAAAGAGACACTGAGACCCAGAGACATAGAGACACTGAAACTCTGAGACAGTGAGACACAGAGACACTGAGGCACTGAGACACAGAGACACTGAGACCCTGAGACACTGAGCCACAGAGACACTGAGACGCAGAGAGACTGAGACACAGAGAAACTGAGACACAGAGACACTGAGACACAGAGACACTGAGACACTGAGGCACAGAGTCACTGAAACACAGAGACACTGCGACTCTGAGCCGCTGAGTCACTGAGACATAGAGACAGTGAGACTCTGAGACACTGAGGCACAGAGACACTGAGACACAGAGACACTGAGGCACTGAGACACTGAGGCAAAGAGACACTGAGACACAGAGACAGTGAGACTCTGAGAAACTGAGACACAGAGACACTTTGGCACTGTGACAAAGAGTCACTGAGATTCTGAGACACTGAGGCACAGAGACACTGAGACACAGAGACCTAGACACACTGAAACACTGGGACACTGAGACACCGATACACTGGGTCACAGAGACACTGAGACACAGAGAAACTGAGACTCTGAGACACTGAGACACAGAGACACTGAGACACTGAGACTCTGAGGCACTGAGACACAGAGACACTGAGGCGCTGACTCTCTGAGACACAGAGATACTGAGACACAGAGTAACAGAGACACAGAGACACTGAGACACAGAGACACAGACTCACTGAGACTCTGAGGCACTGAGACACTGAGACTGAGACACTGAGACACAGAAACTGAGACACAGAGACTCTGAGATTCTGAGACACTGAGACACTGAGGCACTGAGACACAGAGACACTGAGACACAGACTCAATGAGACTCTGAGACACTGAGGCACAGAGACACTGAGACACAGAGACACTGAGACACAGAGACAAAGAGACACTGAGGCACAGAGACAGAGAGACACTGAGACTCTGAGACACTGAGACACAGACACTGAGACACAGAGACACTGAGATTCTGAGGCACTGAGACATTGAGGCACTGAGACACAGAGACACTGAGACACAGAGACACTGAGCCTCTGAGACACAGAGACACTGAGAGTCTGATAGACTGAGGCACAGAGTCACTGAGACACTGAGGCACCAAGACACAGAGACTCTACACACTGCGACTCTGAGACACAGAGACACAGAGTCACAGAGACTCTGAGGCACTAAGACACTGAGAGTCTGAGGCACTGAGACACAAAGACTTTGAGACACAGAGACACTGAGGCACAGAGACACTGAGACACTGAGACACAGAGACAAAGAAACACTGAGGCACAGAGATACAGAGACAGAGAGTCACTGAGGCACTGAGGGACTGAGACACAGAGACACTGAGACTCTGTGACACAGAGACACTGAGGCACTGAGACACTGACACAAAGTGACACTGAGGCACAGAGACACTGAGACAGAGAGACACTGAGGCACTGAGACACTGAGACACAGAGACACTGAGGCACTGAGACACAGAGACACTGAGACTCTGAGACACTGAGGCACTGAGACACTGAGACACAGAGACACTGAGGCACTGAGACACAGAGACACTGAGACAGAGAGACACTGAGGCACTGAGACACTGAGACACAGAGACACTGAGGCACTGTGACACAGAGACACTGAGGCACTGAGACACTGACACAAAGTGACACTGAGGCACAGAGACACTGAGACAGAGAGACACTGAGGCACTGAGACACTGAGACACAGAGACACTGAGGCACTGAGACACAGAGACACTGAGACTCTGAGACACTGAGGCACTGAGACACTGAGACACAGAGACACTGAGGCACTGAGACACAGAGACACTGAGACAGAGAGACACTGAGGCACTGAGACACTGAGACACAGAGACACTGAGGCACTGAGACATAGAGAAAATGAAACTCTGAGACACTGAGGCACAGAGACACTGAGACACAGAGGCATAGAGAAACTGAAACTCTGAGACACTGAGATACAGATACAATGAGACACTGAGACACAGAGAACCTGAGGCACTGAGACACAGAGACACTGAGACTCTGAGACACTGAGACACTGACACAAAGTGGCACTGAGGCACAGAGACACTGAGACAGAGAGACACTGAGGCACTGACACAGAGAGAGACTGAGACACTGAGACATAGAGACACTGAAACTCTGAGACACTGGGACACAGAGACACTAAGGCACTGAGACACAGAGACACTGAGACTCTGAGACACTGAGGCACAGAGACACTGAGACACAGAGACATAGAGACACTGAAACTCTGAGACACTGAGATACAGATACACAGAGAAGCGGAGACACTGAGACTCTGGGACACTGAGACTCTAAGACACAGAGACACAGACTCACTGAGACTCTGAGGCACTGAGACACTGAGAGTCTGAGACACTGAGACACAAAGACTTTGAGACACTGAGACACAGAGACACTGAGGCACAGAGACACAGAGACAAAGAGATACAGAAACTCTGAGACACTGAAACACAGAGACACAGAGATGTGAAGAAACTGAGACTCTGGGACACTGAGACTGTGAGACACTAAGACACAGCGAAACAGAATCACTGAGACTCTGAGACACTCAAACACAAACACTTTGAGACACTGAGACACAGAGACACTGAGGCACAGAGACACTGAGAGACTGAGACACAGAGACAAAGAGACACTGAGGCACAGAGACACTGAGATACAGAGACATAGAGACACTGAAACTTTGAGACACTGAGACACTGAGGCACTGAGACACTGAGACACTGAGCGTCTGAGACACTGAGACACTGAGGCACAGAGACCCTGAGACATAGAGACATAGAGACACTGAAACTCTGAGACACTGAGATACAGTTACACTGAGGCACAGAGACACTGAGACACAGAGAAGCAGAGACACTGAGACTCTGGGACACTGAGACTCTAAGACACAGAGAAGCAGACTCACTGAGACTCTGAGGCACTGAGACACTGAGAGTCTGAGACACTGAGACACAAAGACTTTGAGACACTGAGACACAGAGACACCGGGCACAGAGACACTGAGACACTGAGACACAGAGACAAAGAGACACTGAGGCACAGAGACACAGAGATAGAGAGTCACTGAGGCTCTGAGGGACTGAGACACAGAGACACTGAGACACTGAGGCACAGAGACACTGAGATACAGAGACATAGAGACACTGAAACTCTGAGACACTGAGACACAGAGACACTGAGGCACTGAGACACAGAGACACTGAGACTCTGAGACAGTGAGACTCTGAGGCACAGAGACACTGAGACACAGAGCCATAGAGATACAGAAACTCTGAGACACTGAGACACAGATACACTGAGGCACAGAGACACTGAGACACAGAGAGACAGAGACGTGAAGAAACTGAGACTCTGGGACACTGAGACTCTAAGACACAGAGATACAGACTCAGCGAGACTCTGAGACACTGAGACACAAAGACTTTGAGACACTGAGACACAGAGACACTGAGCCACAGAGACACTGAGACACAGAGACAGAGAGACACTGAGACACAGAGACACTGAGACTCTGAGACTCTGAGACACTGAGACACAGAGACACAGAGACACTGAGGCACAGAAACACAGAGACACTGAGACACAGAGACACAGAGGCACTGAGGCGCAGAGACACTGAGACACAGAGAAACTGAGACACAGAGACACTGAGGCACAGAAACACAGAGACACTGAGACACAGAGACACAGAGATAGAAATACATTGAGACACTGAGACACAGAGACACTGATTCTCTGAGATGCTGATACACTGAGACACAGAGATACTGAGACACTGAGACAGTGAGACACTGAGGCACAGAGACACTGAGACACTGAGGCACAGAGACACTGAGACACAGAGACATAGAGACACTGAAACTCTGAGATACTGAGACAAAGAGACACTGAGGCACAGAGACAATGAGACAGTGAGACACCGAGGCACTGAGACACTGAGACACAGAGACTCTGAGACACTGAGGCACAGAGACACTGAGACACAGGGACATAGAGACACTGAAACTCTGAGACACTGAGACACAGATACACTGAGGCACAGAGACACTGAGACACAGAGACACAGAGACTTGGAGACACTGAGTCTCTGGGACACTGAGACTGTGTGACACTAAGAGACAGACACAGACTCACTGAGACTCTGAGACACTGAGACTCAAAGACTTTGAGACACTGAGACACAGAGATACTGAGGCACAGAGACACTGAGACACTGAGACACAGAGACACTGAGACTCTGAGACTCTGAGATACTGAGACACAGTGACACAGAGACACAGAGTCACTGAGGCGCAGAGACACTGAAACACAGAGACAATGAGCTTCTGAGACACTGAGCCAAAGAGACACTGAGACCCAGAGACATAGAGACACTGAAACTCTGAGACACAGAGACACTGAGGCACTGAGACACAGAGACACTGAGACCCTGAGACACTGAGGCACAGAGACACTGAGACGCCAGAGACACTGAGACACAGCGAAACTGAGACACAGAGACACTGAGACACAGAGACACTGAGACACTGAGGCACAGAGACACTGAAACACAGAGACACTGCGACTCTGAGCCGCTGAGTCACTGAGACACAGAGACAGTGAGACTCTGAGACACTGAGGCACAGAGACACTGAGACGCAGAGACACTGAGGCACTGAGGCACAGAGACACTGAGACCCAGAGACACAGAGACATAGAGACACTGAACTCTGAGACACTGAGACACAGAGACACTTTGGCACTGCGACACAGAGTCACTGAGATTCTGAGACACTGAGGCACAGAGACACTGAGACACAGAGACCTAGACACACTGAAACTCTGGGACACTGAGACACAGATACACTGAGACACTGAGACACTGAGACACAGAGACACTGAGACACTGAGACTCTGAGGCACTGAGACACTGAGATACAGAGACATAGAGACACTGAAACTTTGAGACACTGAGACACTGAGGCACTGAGACACTGAGACACTGAGACTCTGAGACACTGAGACACTGAGGCACAGAGACACTGAGACTCAGAGACATAGAGATACAGAAACTCTGAGACACTGAAACACTGAGACACAGAGATGTGAAGAAACTGAGACTCTGGGACACTGAGACTGTGAGACACTAAGACACAGCGAAACAGAATCACTGAGACTCTGAGACACTCAAACACAAACACTTTGAGACACTGAGACACAGAGACACTGAGGCACAGAGACACTGAGAGACTGAGACATAGAGACAAAGAGACACTGAGGCACAGAGACACTGAGATACAGAGACATAGAGACACTGAAACTTTGAGACACTGAGACACTGAGGCACTGAGACACTGAGACACTGAGCGTCTGAGACACTGAGACACTGAGGCACAGAGACCCTGAGACATAGAGACATAGAGACACTGAAACTCTGAGACACTGAGATACAGTTACACTGAGGCACAGAGACACTGAGACACAGAGAAGCAGAGACACTGAGACTCTGGGACACTGAGACTCTAAGACACAGAGAAGCAGACTCACTGAGACTCTGAGGCACTGAGACACTGAGAGTCTGAGACACTGAGACACAAAGACTTTGAGACACTGAGACACAGAGACACCGGGCACAGAGACACTGAGACACTGAGACACAGAGACAAAGAGACACTGAGGCACAGAGACACAGAGATAGAGAGTCACTGAGGCTCTGAGGGACTGAGACACAGAGACACTGAGACACTGAGGCACAGATACACTGAGATACAGAGACATAGAGACACTGAAACTCTGAGACACTGAGACACAGAGACACTGAGGCACTGAGACACAGAGACACTGAGACTCTGAGACAGTGAGACTCTGAGGCACAGAGACACTGAGACACAGAGCCATAGAGATACAGAAACTCTGAGACACTGAGACACAGATACACTGAGGCACAGAGACACTGAGACACAGAGAGACAGAGACGTGAAGAAACTGAGACTCTGGGACACTGAGACTCTAAGACACAGAGACACAGACTCAGCGAGACTCTGAGACACTGAGACACAAAGACTTTGAGACACTGAGACACAGAGACACTGAGCCACAGAGACACTGAGACACAGAGACAGAGAGACACTGAGACACAGAGACACTGAAACTCTGAGACTCTGAGACACTGAGACACAGAGACACTGAGGCACAGAAACACAGAGACACTGAGACACAGAGACACAGAGGCACAGAGGCACTGAGGCGCAGAGACACTGAGACACAGAGAAACTGAGACACAGAGACACTGAGGCACAGAAACACAGAGACACTGAGACACAGAGACACAGAGATAGAAATACATTGAGACACTGAGACACAGAGACACTGATTCTCTGAGATGCTGATACACAGAGACACAGAGATACTGAGACACTGAGACAGTGAGACACTGAGGCACAGAGACAATGAGACAGAGAGACACCGAGGCACTGAGACACTGAGACACAGAGACTCTGAGACACTGAGGCACAGAGACACTGAGACACAGGGACATAGAGACACTGAAACTCTGAGACACTGAGACACAGATACACTGAGGCACAGAGACACTGAGACACAGAGACACAGAGATAGAAATACATTGAGACACTGAGACACAGAGACACTGATTCTCTGAGATGCTGATACACTGAGACACAGAGATACTGAGACACTGAGACAGTGAGACACTGAGGCACAGAGACACTGAGACACTGAGGCACAGAGACACTGAGACACAGAGACATAGAGACACTGAAACTCTGAGATACTGAGACAAAGAGACACTGAGGCACAGAGACAATGAGACAGAGAGACACCGAGGCACTGAGACACTGAGACACAGAGACTCTGAGACACTGAGACACAGGGACATAGAGACACTGAAACTCTGAGACACTGAGACACAGATACACTGAGGCACAGAGACACTGAGACACAGAGACACAGAGACTTGGAGACACTGAGTCTCTGGGACACTGAGACTGTGTGACACTAAGAGACAGACACAGACTCACTGAGACTCTGAGACACTGAGACTCAAAGACTTTGAGACACTGAGACACAGAGATACTGAGGCACAGAGACACTGAGACACTGAGACACAGAGACACTGAGACTCTGAGACTCTGAGATACTGAGACACAGTGACACAGAGACACAGAGTCACTGAGGCGCAGAGACACTGAAACACAGAGACAATGAGCTTCTGAGACACTGAGCCAAAGAGACACTGAGACCCAGAGACATAGAGACACTGAAACTCTGAGACACAG
This sequence comes from Prionace glauca, assembly GCA_037974335.1. NCBI lineage: Eukaryota > Metazoa > Chordata > Chondrichthyes > Carcharhiniformes > Carcharhinidae > Prionace > Prionace glauca. The sequence continues at coordinate 11,534 of JBBMRE010000177.1, forward strand.
AGACACTGAGGCACTGAGACACAGAGACACTGAGACCCTGAGACACTGAGGCACAGAGACACTGAGACGCAGAGACACTGAGACACAGCGAAACTGAGACACAGAGACACTGAGACACAGAGACACTGAGACACTGAGGCACAGAGACACTGAAACACAGAGACACTGCGACTCTGAGCCGCTGAGTCACTGAGACACAGAGACAGTGAGACTCTGAGACACTGAGGCACAGAGACACTGAGACACAGAGACACTGAGGCACTGAGGCACAGAGACACTGAGACCCAGAGACACAGAGACATAGAGACACTGAACTCTGAGACACTGAGACACAGAGACACTTTGGCACTGCGACACAGAGTCACTGAGATTCTGAGACACTGAGGCACAGAGACACTGAGACACAGAGACCTAGACACACTGAAACTCTGGGACACTGAGACACAGATACACTGAGACACTGAGACACTGAGACACAGAGACACTGAGACACTGAGACTCTGAGGCACTGAGACACTGAGATACAGAGACATAGAGACACTGAAACTTTGAGACACTGAGACACTGAGGCACTGAGACACTGAGACACTGAGACTCTGAGACACTGAGACACTGAGGCACAGAGACACTGAGACTCAGAGACATAGAGATACAGAAACTCTGAGACACTGAAACACAGAGACACAGAGATGTGAAGAAACTGAGACTCTGGGACACTGAGACTGTGAGACACTAAGACACAGCGAAACAGAATCACTGAGACTCTGAGACACTCAAACACAAACACTTTGAGACACTGAGACACAGAGACACTGAGGCACAGAGACACTGAGAGACTGAGACACAGAGACAAAGAGACACTGAGGCACAGAGACACTGAGATACAGAGACATAGAGACACTGAAACTTTGAGACACTGAGACACTGAGGCACTGAGACACTGAGACACTGAGCGTCTGAGACACTGAGACACTGAGGCACAGAGACCCTGAGACATAGAGACATAGAGACACTGAAACTCTGAGACACTGAGATACAGTTACACTGAGGCACAGAGACACTGAGACACAGAGAAGCAGAGACACTGAGACTCTGAGGCACTGAGACACTGAGAGTCTGAGACACTGAGACACAAAGACTTTGAGACACTGAGACACAGAGACACCGGGCACAGAGACACTGAGACACTGAGACACAGAGACAAAGAGACACTGAGGCACAGAGACACAGAGATAGAGAGTCACTGAGGCTCTGAGGGACTGAGACACAGAGACACTGAGACACTGAGGCACAGAGACACTGAGATACAGAGACATAGAGACACTGAAACTCTGAGACACTGAGACACAGAGACACTGAGGCACTGAGACACAGAGACACTGAGACTCTGAGACAGTGAGACTCTGAGGCACAGAGACACTGAGACACAGAGCCATAGAGATACAGAAACTCTGAGACACTGAGACACAGATACACTGAGGCACAGAGACACTGAGACACAGAGAGACAGAGACGTGAAGAAACTGAGACTCTGGGACACTGAGACTCTAAGACACAGAGACACAGACTCAGCGAGACTCTGAGACACTGAGACACAAAGACTTTGAGACACTGAGACACAGAGACACTGAGCCACAGAGACACTGAGACACAGAGACAGAGAGACACTGAGACACAGAGACACTGAGACTCTGAGACTCTGAGACACTGAGACACAGAGACACAGAGACACTGAGGCACAGAAACACAGAGACACTGAGACACAGAGACACAGAGGCACAGAGGCACTGAGGCGCAGAGACACTGAGACACAGAGAAACTGAGACACAGAGACACTGAGGCACAGAAACACAGAGACACTGAGACACAGAGACACAGAGATAGAAATACATTGAGACACTGAGACACAGAGACACTGATTCTCTGAGATGCTGATACACTGAGACACAGAGATACTGAGACACTGAGACAGTGAGACACTGAGGCACAGAGACAATGAGACAGAGAGACACCGAGGCACTGAGACACTGAGACACAGAGACTCTGAGACACTGAGGCACAGAGACACTGAGACACAGGGACATAGAGACACTGAAACTCTGAGACACTGAGACACAGATACACTGAGGCACAGAGACACTGAGACACAGAGACACAGAGACTTGGAGACACTGAGTCTCTGGGACACTGAGACTGTGTGACACTAAGAGACAGACACAGACTCACTGAGACTCTGAGACACTGAGACTCAAAGACTTTGAGACACTGAGACACAGAGATACTGAGGCACAGAGACACTGAGACACTGAGACACAGAGACACTGAGACTCTGAGACTCTGAGATACTGAGACACAGTGACACAGAGACACAGAGTCACTGAGGCGCAGAGACACTGAAACACAGAGACAATGAGCTTCTGAGACACTGAGCCAAAGAGACACTGAGACCCAGAGACATAGAGACACTGAAACTCTGAGACACAGAGACACTGAGGCACTGAGACACAGAGACACTGAGACCCTGAGACACTGAGGCACAGAGACACTGAGACGCAGAGACACTGAGACACAGAGAAACTGAGACACAGAGACACTGAGACACAGAGACACTGAGACACTGAGGCACAGAGACACTGAAACACAGAGACACTGCGACTCTGAGCCGCTGAGTTACTGAGACACAGAGACAGTGAGACTCTGAGACACTGAGGCACAGAGACACTGAGACACAGAGACACTGAGGCACTGAGGCACAGAGACACTGAGACCCAGAGACACAGAGACATAGAGACACTGAACTCTGAGACACTGAGACACAGAGACACTTTGGCACTGCGACACAGAGTCACTGAGATTCTGAGACACTGAGGCACAGAGACACTGAGACACAGAGACCTAGACACACTGAAACTCTGGGACACTGAGACACAGATACACTGAGACACTGAGACACAGAGACACTGAGACACTGAGACTCTGAGGCACTGAGACACTGAGACACTGAGGCGCTGAGTCTCTGAGACACAGAGACACTGAGACACAGAGAAACAGAGACACAGAGACACTGAGACACAGAGACACAGACTCACTGAGACTCTGAGGCACTGAGACACTGAGACTGAGACTCAGAGACACTGAGACACTGAGACACTGAGACTCTGAGACACAGAGACACTGAGACACTGAGACACTGAGACCCTGAGACACTGAGACACTGAGACACAGAGACACAGAGACAGTGAGACTCTGAGACATTGAGGCACATAGACATTGAGACACTGAGACTCTGAGACACTGAGATACTGAGACTCTGAGACACTGAGACCCTGAGACTCTGAGTCACTGAGACACAGAGACAGTGAGACTCTGAGACACTGAGACACTGAGACTCTGAGACACTGAGTCACTGAGACACAGAGACAGTGAGACACAGAGACTGTGAGACTCTGAGACACTGAGACACAGAGACACTGAGACACTGAGACACAGAGACACTGAGACTCTGAGACACTGAGACTCTGAGACACTGAGACACTGAGACTCTGAGACACTGAATGACTGAGACACAGAGACAGTGAGACACTGAGTCACTGAGACTCTGAGACACTGAGACACAGAGACAGTGAGACTCTGAGACATTGAGACACAGAGACACTGAGGCACTGAGACACAGAGACACTGAGACTCTGAGACACTGAGACACAGAGACACTGAGACACAGAGACACAGAAAAACAGATACACTGAGACACAGAGACACAGAGACGCGGAGACACTGAGACACTGAGACACAGACACTGAGACACAGTGACACTGAGATTCTGAGACACTGAGGCACTGAGACACAGAGACACTGAGACACAGACTCAATGAGACTCTGAGACACTGAGGCACAGAGACACTGAGACTCAGAGACACTGAGACACAGAGACAAAGAGACACTGAGGCACAGAGACACAGAGACAGAGAGACACTGAAACTCTGAGATACTGAGACAAAGAGACACTGAGGCACAGAGACACTGAGACAGAGAGACACTGAGGCACTGAGACACAGAGACACTGAGACTCTGAGACACTGAGACACAGAGACATAGAGACACTGAAACTCTGAGACACTGAGACACAGATACACTGAGGCACAGAGACACTGCGACAGAGAAACACTGAGGCACTGAGACACAGAGACACTGAGACTCTGAGACACAGAGACACAGAGACGTGGAGACACTGAGTCTCTGGGACACTGAGACTGTGTGACACTAAGAGACAGACACAGACTCACTGAGACTCTGAGACACTGAGACTCAAAGACTTTGAGACACTGAGACACAGAGATACTGAGGCACAGAGACACTGAGACACTGAGACACTGAGACACAGAGACACTGAGACTCTGAGACTCTGAGATACTGAGACACAGTGACACAGAGACACAGAGTCACTGAGGCGCAGAGACACTGAAACACAGGGACACTGAGCTTCTGAGACACTGAGACACTGAGCCAAAGAGACACTGAGACCCAGAGACATAGAGACACTGAAACTCTGAGCCAGTGAGACACAGAGACACTGAGGCACTGAGACACAGAGACACTGAGACCCTGAGACACTGAGCCACAGAGACACTGAGACGCAGAGACACTGTGACACAGAGAAACTGAGACACAGAGACACTGAGACACAGAGACACTGAGACACTGAGGCACAGAGTCACTGAAACACAGAGACACTGCGACTCTGAGCCGTTGAGTCACTGAGACATAGAGACAGTGAGACTCTGAGACACTGAGGCACAGAGACACTGAGACACAGAGACACTGAGGCACTGAGACACTGAGGCAAAGAGACACTGAGACCCAGAGACAGTGAGACTCTGAGAAACTGAGACACAGAGACACTGAGATTCTGAGACACTGAGGCACAGAGACACTGAGACACAGAGACCTAGACACACTGAAACTCTGGGACACTGAGACACCGATACACTGGGTCACAGAGACACTGAGACACAGAGAAACTGAGACTCTGAGACACTGAGACACAGAGACACTGAGACACTGAGACTCTGAGGCACTGAGACACAGAGACACTGAGGCGCTGACTCTCTGAGACACTGAGACACTGAGACTGAGACACAGAGACACTGAGACACTGAGACACTGAGACTCTGAGACACAGAGACACTGGGACACTGAGACACTGAGACCCTGAGACACTGAGACACTGAGACACAGAGACACAGAGACAGTGAGACTCTGAGACACTGAGGCACATAGACATTGAGACAGTGAGACTCTGAGACACTGACATACTGAGACTCTGAGACACTGAGACCCTGAGACTCTGAGTCACTGAGACACAGAGACAGTGAGCCTCTGAGACACTGAGACACTGAGACTCTGAGACACTGAGTCACTGAAACAGAGAGACAGTGAGACACAGAGACAGTGAGACTCTGAGACACTGAGACACTGAGACTCTGAGACACTGAATGACTGAGACACAGAGACAGTGAGACACTGAGTCACTGAGACTCTGAGACACTGAGACACAGACAGAGTGAGACTCTGAGACACTGAGACACAGAGACACTGAGGCACTGAGACACAGAGACACTGAGACTCTGAGACACTGAGACACAGAGACACTGAGACACAGAGACACAGAAAAACAGATACACTGAGATACAGAGACACAGAGACGCGGAGACACTGAGACACTGAGACACAGACACTGAGACACAGTGACACTGAGATTCTGAGACACTGAGACACTGAGGCACTGAGACACAGAGACACTGAGACACAGACTCAATGAGACTCTGAGACACTGAGGCACAGAGACACTGAGACTCAGAGACACTGAGACACAGAGACAAAGAGACACTGAGGCACAGAGACACAGAGACAGAGAGACACTGAAACTCTGAGATACTGAGACAAAGAGACACTGAGGCACAGAGACACTGAGACAGAGAGACACTGAGGCACTGAGACACAGAGACACTGAGACTCTGAGACACTGAGACACAGAGACATAGAGACACTGAAACTCTGAGACACTGAGACCCAGAGAAACTGTGACACTGAAACTCTGAGACACTGAGACAGAGTGACACTGAGGCACTGAGACACAGAGTCACTGAGACTCTGAGACACTGAGACACTGAGGCACAGAGACACTGAGACACAGAGACCTAGAGACACTGAAACTCTGGGACACTGAGACACAGATACACTGGGGCACAGAGACACTGAGACACAGAGACACCGAGACACAGAGAAACTGAGACACAGAGACACTGAGACACAGAGACACTGAGACACTGAGGCACAGAGACACTGAGACACTGAGGCACAGAGACACAGAGACAGAGAGTCACTGAGGCACTGAGGGACTGAGACACAGAGACACTGAGACACTGAGGCACAGAGACACTGAGACACAGAGACATAGAGACACTGAAACTCTGAGACACTGAGACACAGAGACCCTGAAGCACTGAGACACAGAGACACTGAGACTCTGAGACACTGAGACACTGACACAAAGTGAGGCACAGAGACACTGCGACAGAGAAACTGAGACTCTGGGACACTGAGACTCTAAGACACAGAGACACAGACTCAGCGAGACTCTGAGACACTGAGACACAAAGACTTTGAGACACTGAGACACAGAGACACAGAGACTCTGAGGCACAGAGACACTGAGACACTGAGACACTGAGACACAGAGACACTGAGACTCTGAGACTCTGAGACACTGAGACACAGTGACACAGAGTCACTGAGGCGCAGAGACACTGAAACACAGAGACACTGAGCTTCTGAGACACTGAGGCACTGAGCCAAAGAGACACTGAGACCCAGAGACATCGAGACACTGAAACTCTGAGACTCTGAGACACTGAGACACTGAGACACTTTGACTCTGAGTCACTGAGACACTGAGACACTGTGACACTGATGCACAGAGACACTCAGACACAGAGACAAAGAGACAGTGAGTCTCTGAGACACTGATACACTGAAACACAAAGACACTGAGGCACAGAGACACTGAGACACAGCGACAAAGAGACACTGAGGCACAGAGACACAGACACAGAGAGTCACTGAGGCACTGAGGGTCTGAGACACTGAGACTCTGAAACACTGAGACACTGAGACACAGAGACACTGAGGCACTGAGACACAGAGACACTGTGCCTCTGAGACACTGAGACACTGAGGCACAGAGACCCTGAGACATAGAGACATAGAGACACTGAAACTCTGAGACACTGAGATACAGTTACACTGAGGCACAGAGACACTGTGACACAGAGACACAGAGAAGCAGAGACACTGAGACTCTAAGACACAGAGAAACAGACTCACTGAGACTCTGAGGCACTGAGACACTGAAGTCTGAGACACTGAGACACAAAGACTTTGAGACACTGAGACACAGAGACACCGGGCACAGAGACACTGAGACACTGAGACACAGAGACAAAGAGACACTGAGGCACAGAGACACAGAGATAGAGTCACTGAGGCTCTGAGGGACTGAGACACAGAGACACTGAGACACTGAGGCACAGAGACACTGAGATACAGAGACATAGAGACACTGAAACTCTGAGACACTGAGACACAGAGACACTGAGGCACTGAGACACAGAGACACAGAGACACTGAGACACAGAGACACTGAGACACTGAGGCACAGAGACACTGAGACACAGAGCCATAGAGATACAGAAACTCTGAGACACTGTGACACAGATACACTGAGGCAGAGACACTGAGACACAGAGAGACAGAGACGTGAAGAAACTGAGACTGTGGGACACTGAGACTCTAAGACACAGAGACACAGACTCACTGAGACTCTGAGACACTGAGACACAAAGACTTTGAGACACTGAGACACAGAGACACTGAAACACAGAGACACTGAGACACAGAGACACTGAGACTCTGAGACTCTGAGACACTGAGACACAGAGACACAGAGACTCTGAGGCACAGAAACACAGAGACACTGAGACACAGAGATACAGAGGCACTGAGGTGCAGAGACACTGAGACACAGAGAAACTGAGACACAGAGACACTGAGGCACAGAAACACAGAGACACTGAGACACAGAGACACAGAGACACTGAGACACAGAGACACAGAGATAGAAAAACACTGAGATACTGAGACACAGAGACACTGAGACACTCTGCCATTGAGGCACAGAGAAACTCAGACACAGAGACACTGATTCTCTGAGATGCTGATACACTGGGACACAGAGACACTGAGACACTGAGACAGTGAGTCACAGAGACACTGTTACCCTGTGACACTGAGGCACAGAGAAACTCAGACACAGAGACAAAGAGACACTGAGTCTCTGAGACAGTGATACACTGAGACACAGAGACACTGAGACACAGAGACACTGTGACACTGATGCACAGAGACACTCAGACACAGAGACAAAGAGACAGTGAGTCTCTGAGACACAGAGACACTGAAACACAGAGACACTGAGGCACTGAGACACTGAGACACAGAGACAGTGAGACTCTGAGACACTGAGACACTGAGACACAGAGGCACTGAGACACAGAGACACTGAGACTCTGAGACACTGAGACACAGAGACACTGAGACACAGAGACACAGAGAAACAGAGACACTGAGACTCTGAGACACTGAGACACAGAGACACTGAGACACAGACTCAATGAGACTCTGAGACACTGAGGCACAGAGACACTGAGACACTGAGACACTGAGGCACTGAGACACAGAGACACTGTGCCTCTGAGACACTGAGACACTGAGGCACAGAGACCCTGAGACATAGAGACATAGAGACACTGAAACTCTGAGACACTGAGATACAGTTACACTGAGGCACAGAGACACTGTGACACAGAGACACAGAGAAGCAGAGACACTGAGACTCTAAGACACAGAGAAACAGACTCACTGAGACTCTGAGGCACTGAGACACTGAAGTCTGAGACACTGAGACACAAAGACTTTGAGACACTGAGACACAGAGACACCGGGCACAGAGACACTGAGACACTGAGACACAGAGACAAAGAGACACTGAGGCACAGAGACACAGAGATAGAGTCACTGAGGCTCTGAGGGACTGAGACACAGAGACACTGAGACACTGAGGCACAGAGACACTGAGATACAGAGACATAGAGACACTGAAACTCTGAGACACTGAGACACAGAGACGCTGAGGCACTGAGACACAGAGACACAGAGACACTGAGACACAGAGACACTGAGACACTGAGGCACAGAGACACTGAGACACAGAGCCATAGAGATACAGAAACTCTGAGACACTGTGACACAGATACACTGAGGCACAGAGACACTGAGACACAGAGAGACAGAGACGTGAAGAAACTGAGACTCTGGGACACTGAGACTCTAAAACACAGAGACACAGACTCACTGAGACTCTGAGACACTGAGACACAAAGACTTTGAGACACTGAGACACAGAGACACTGAGGCACAGAGACACTGAAACACAGAGACACTGAGACACAGAGACACTGAGACTCTGAGACTCTGAGACACTGAGACACAGAGACACAGAGAATCTGAGGCACAGAAACACAGAGACACTGAGACACAGAGATACAGAGGCACTGAGGCGCAGAGACACTGAGACACAGAGAAACTGAGACACAGAGACACTGAGGCACAGAAACACAGAGACACTGAGACACAGAGACACAGAGACACTGAGACACAGAGACACAGAGATAGAAAAACACTGAGATACTGAGACACAGAGACACTGAGACACTCTGCCATTGAGGCACAGAGAAACTCAGACACAGAGACACTGATTCTCTGAGATGCTGATACACAGAGACACTGAGACACTGAGACAGTGAGTCACAGAGACACTGTTACCCTGTGACACTGAGGCACAGAGAAACTCAGACACAGAGACAAAGAGACACTGAGTCTCTGAGACAGTGATACACTGAGACACAGAGACACTGAGACACAGATACACTGTGACACTGATGCACAGAGACACACAGACACAGAGACAAAGAGACAGTGAGTCTCTGAGACACAGAGACACTGAAACACAGAGACACTGAGGCACAGAGACACTGAGACACTGAGACACAGAGACAGTGAGACTCTGAGACACTGAGACACTGAGACACTGAGACACAGAGACACCGAGGCACTGAGACACAGAGACACTGAGACTCTGAGACACTGAGACACAGAGACACTGAGACACAGAGACACAGAGAAACAGAGACACTGAGACTCTGAGACACTGAGACACAGAGACACTGAGACACAGAGACACAGAAAAACAGATACACTGAGACACAGAGACACAGAGACTCTGAGACACTGAGACACAGAGACACTGAGACACAGAGACACAGAGAAACAGAGACACTGAGACACTGAGGCACTGAGACACAGAGACACTGAGACACAGACTCAATGAGACTCTGAGACACTGAGGCACAGAGACACTGAGACTCAGAGACACTGAGACACAGAGACAAAGAGACACTGAGGCACAGAGACACAGAGACAGAGAGACACTGAAACTATGAGATACTGAGACAAAGAGACACTGAGGCACAGAGACACTGAGACAGAGAGACACTGAGGCACTGAGACACAGAGACACTGAGACTCTGAGACACTGAGACACAGAGACATAGAGACACTGAAACTCTGAGACACTGAGACATAGATACACTGAGGCACAGAGACACTGAGACACAGAGACACAGAGACTTGGAGACACTGAGTCTCTGGGACACTGAGACTGTGTGACACTAAGACACAGACACAGACTCACTGAGACTCTGAGACACTGATACACAAAGACTTTGAGACACTGAGACACAGAGACACAGAGACACTGAGGCACAGAGACACCGAGACGCAGAGACACTGAGACTCTGAGACTCTGAGAAATTGAGACACAGTGACACAGAGACACAGAGTCACTGAGGCGCAGAGACACTGAAACACAGAGACACTGAGCTTCTGAGACACTGAGGCACAGAGACAATGAAACTCTGAGACACAGAGAAACTGAGACACAGAGACACTGCGCCTCTCAGACACAGAGACACTGAGAGTCTGATAGACTGAGGCACAGAGACACTGAGACACTGAGAGTCTGATAGACTGAGGCACAGAGACACTGAGACACTGAGGCACCAAGACACAGAGACTCTAGACACTGCAACTCTGTGACAGAGGCACTGAGGCTCAGAGACACAGAGACCCTGAGACACAGAGAAACTGAGACACAGAGACACTGAGACACTGAGAAGCTGAGGCACACAGACACTGAAACACAGAGACACTGAGACTCTGAGACGCTGAGTCACTGAGACAAAGAGACAGTGAGACTCTGAGACACTGAGGCACAGAGACAGTGAGGCTCTGAGACACTGAGGCACAGAGAAACTGAGACACAGAGACACTGAGGCTCTGAGACTCTGAGATACTGAGACACTGAGACAAAGAGACACTGAGGCACAGAGACCATAAGAAAGAGAGACACTGAGGCACAGAGACACTGAGGCACAGAGACACTGAGACACAGAGACCTAGAGACACTGAAACTCTGGGACACTGAGACACAGATACACTGGGGCACAGAGACACTGAGACACAGAGACAGAGAATCACTGAGGCACTGAGACACTCAGACACAGAGACAAAGAGACACTGAGTCTCTGAGACAGTGATACACTGAGACACAGAGACACTGAGACTCAGAGACACATGTGACACTGATGCACAGAGACACTCAGACACAGAGACAAAGAGACAGTGAGTCTCTGAGACACAGAGACACTGAAACACAGAGACACTGAGACACTGAGACACAGAGACAGAGAGTCACTGAGGCACTGAGACACTGAGGCACAGAGACACTGAGACACTGAGGCACAGAGACACTGAGACACAGAGACATAGAGACACTGAAACTCTGAGATACTGAGACAAAGAGACACTGAGGCACAGAGACAATGAGACAGAGAGACACCGAGGCACTGAGACACAGAGACACTGAGACTCTGAGACACTGAGGCACAGAGACACTGAGACACAGGGACATAGAGACACTGAAACTCTGAGACACTGAGACACAGATACACTGAGGCACAGAGACACTGAGACACAGAGACACAGAGACTTGGAGACACTGAGTCTCTGGGACACTGAGACTGTGTGACACTAAGAGACAGACACAGACTCACTGAGACTCTGAGACACTGAGACTCAAAGACTTTGAGACACTGAGACACAGAGACACAGAGATACTGAGGCACAGAGACACTGAGACACTGAGACACAGAGACACTGAGACTCTGAGATACTGAGACACAGTGACACAGAGACACAGAGTCACTGAGGCGCAGAGACACTGAAACACAGAGACAATGAGCTTCTGAGACACTGAGCCAAAGAGACACTGAGACCCAGAGACATAGAGACACTGAAACTCTGAGACACAGAGACACTGAGGCACTGAGACCCTGAGACACTGAGACACAGAGACACTGAGACTCTGAGATACTGAGACACAGTGACACAGAGACACAGAGTCACTGAGGCGCAGAGACACTGAAACACAGAGACAATGAGCTTCTGAGACACTGAGCCAAAGAGACACTGAGACCCAGAGACATAGAGACACTGAAACTCTGAGACACAGAGACACTGAGGCACTGAGACCCTGAGACACTGAGGCACAGAGACACTGAGACGCAGAGACACTGAGACACAGAGAAACTGAGACACAGAGACACTGAGACACAGAGACACTGAGACACTGAGGCACAGAGACACTGAAACACAGAGACACTGCGACTCTGAGCCGCTGAGTCACTGAGACACAAAGACAGTGAGACTCTGAGACACTGAGGCACAGAGACACTGAGACACAGAGACACTGAGGCACTGAGGCACAGAGACACTGAGACCCAGAGACACAGATACATAGAGACACTGAACTCTGAGACACTGAGACACAGAGACACTTTGGCACTGCGACACAGAGTCACTGAGATTCTGAGACACTGAGGCACAGAGACACTGAGACACAGAGACCTAGACACACTGAAACTCTGGGACACTGAGACACAGATACACTGAGACACTGAGACACTGAGACACAGAGACACTGAGACACTGAGACTCTGAGGCACTGAGACACTGAGACACTGAGGCGCTGAGACACTGAGACTGAGACTCAGAGACACTGAGACACTGAGACACTGAGACTCTGAGACACAGAGACACTGAGACACTGAGACACTGAGACCCTGAGACACTGAGACACTGAGACACAGAGACACAGAGACAGTGAGACACAGAGACACAGAAAAACAGATACACTGAGACACAGAGACACAGAGACGCGGAGACACTGAGACACAGACACTGAGACACAGTGACACTGTGATTCTGAGACACTGAGGCACTGAGACACAGAGACACTGAGACACAGACTCAATGAGACTCTGAGACACTGAGGCACAGAGACACTGAGACTCAGAGACACTGAGACACAGAGACAAAGAGACACTGAGGCACAGAGACACAGAGACAGAGAGACACTGAAACTCTGAGATACTGAGACAAAGAGACACTGAGGCACAGAGACACTGAGACAGAGAGACACTGAGGCACTGAGACACAGAGACACTGAGACTCTGAGACACTGAGACACAGAGACATAGAGACACTGAAACTCTGAGACACTGAGACACAGATACACTGAGGCACAGAGACACTGAGACACAGAGACACAGAGACTTGGAGACACTGAGTCTCTGGGACACTGAGACTATGTGACACTAAGAGACAGAACAGACTCACTGAAACTCTGAGACACTGAGACTCAAAGACTTTGAGACACTGAGACACAGAGATACTGAGGCACAGAGACACTGAGACACTGAGACACAGAGACACTGAGACTCTGAGACTCTGAGATACTGAGACACAGTGACACAGAGACCCAGAGTCACTGAGGCGCAGAGACACTGAAACACAGGGACAATGAGCTTCTGAGACACTGAGCCAAAGAGACACTGAGACCCAGAGACATAGAGACACTGAAACTCTGAGACAGTGAGACACAGAGACACTGAGGCACAGAGACACAGAGACACTGAGACCCTGAGACACTGAGCCACAGAGACACTGAGACGCAGAGACACTGTGACACAGAGAAACTGAGACACAGAGACACTGAGACACAGAGACACTGAGACACTGAGGCACAGAGACACTCAGACACAGAGACACTGAGACACTGAGACACTGTGACACAGAGAAACTGAGACACAGAGACACTGAGACACAGAGACACTGAGACACTGAGGCACAGAGTCACTGAAACACAGAGACACTGCGACTCTGAGCCGCTGAGTCACTGAGACATAGAGACAGTGAGACTCTGAGACACTGAGGCACAGAGACACTGAGACACAGAGACACTGAGGCACTGAGGCACAGAGACACTGAGACCCAGAGACACAGAGACATAGAGACACTGAACTCTGAGACACTGAGGCACAGAGACACTGAGACACAGAGACACTGAGGCACTGCGACACAGAGACACTGAGATTCTGAGACACTGAGGCACAGAGACACTGAGACACTGAGTCACTGAGGCACTGAGGCACAGAGACACTGAGACCCAGAGACACAGAGACATAGAGACACTGAACTCTGAGACACTGAGACACAGAGACACTTTGGCACTGCGACACAGAGTCTCTGAGATTCTGAGACACTGAGGCACAGAGACACTGAGACACAGAGACCTAGACACACTGAAACTCTGGGACACTGAGACACAGATACACTGAGACACTGAGACACTGAGACACAGAGACACTGAGACACTGAGACTCTGAGGCACTGAGACACTGAGACACTGAGGCGCTGAGTCTCTGAGACACAGAGACACTGAGACACAGAGAAACAGAGACACAGAGACACTGAGACACAGAGACACAGACTCACTGAGACTCTGAGGCACTGAGACACTGAGACTGAGACTCAGAGACACTGAGACACTGAGACACTGAGACTCTGAGACACAGAGACACTGAGACACTGAGACACTGAGACCCTGAGACACTGAGACACTGAGACACAGAGACACAGAGACAGTGAGACTCTGAGACATTGAGGCACATAGACATTGAGACACTGAGACTCTGAGACACTGAGATACTGAGACTCTGAGACACTGAGACCCTGAGACTCTGAGTCACTGAGACACAGAGACAGTGAGACACAGAGACAGTGAGACTCTGACACACTGAGACACAGAGACACTGAGACACTGAGACACAGAGACACTGAGACTCTGAGACACTGAGACTCTGAGACACTGAGACACTGAGACTCTGAGACACTGAATGACTGAGACACAGAGACAGTGAGACACTGAGTCACTGAGACTCTGAGACACTGAGACACAGAGACAGTGAGACTCTGAGACATTGAGACACAGAGACACTGAGGCACTGAGACACAGAGACACTGAGACTCTGAGACACTGAGACACAGAGACACTGAGACACAGAGACACAGAAAAACAGATACACTGAGACACAGAGACACAGAGACGCGGAGACACTGAGACACAGACACTGAGACACAGTGACACTGAGATTCTGAGACACTGAGGCACTGAGACACAGAGACACTGAGACACAGACTCAATGAGACTCTGAGACACTGAGGCACAGAGACACTGAGACTCAGAGACACTGAGACACAGAGACAAAGAGACACTGAGGCACAGAGACACAGAGACAGAGAGACACTGAAACTCTGAGATACTGAGACAAAGAGACACTGAGGCACAGAGACACTGAGACAGAGAGACACTGAGGCACTGAGACACAGAGACACTGAGACCCAGAGACAGTGAGACTCTGAGAAACTGAGACACAGAGACACTTTGGCACTGCGACACAGAGTCACTGAGATTCTGAGACACTGAGGCACAGAGACACAGAGACCTAGACACACTGAAACTCTGGGACACTGAGACACCGATACACTGGGTCAAAGAGACACTGAGACACAGAGAAACTGAGACTCTGAGACACTGAGACACAGAGACACTGAGACACTGAGACTCTGAGGCACTGAGACACAGAGACACTGAGGCGCTGACTCTCTGAGACACAGAGACACTGAGACACAGAGTAACAGAGACACAGAGACACTGAGACACAGAGACACAGACTCACTGAGACTCTGAGGCACTGAGACACTGAGACTGAGACACAGAGACACTGAGACACTGAGACACTGAGACTCTGAGACACAGAGACACTGAGACACTGAGACACTGAGACCCTGAGACACTGAGACACTGAGACACAGAGACAGTGAGACTCTGAGACACTGAGGCACATAGACATTGAGACAGTGAGACTCTGAGACACTGACATACTGAGACTCTGAGACACTGAGACCCTGAGACTATGAGTCACTGAGACACAGAGACAGTGAGACTCTGAGACACTGAGTCACTGAAACACAGAGACAGTGAGACACAGAGACAGTGAGACTCTGAGACACTGAGACACAGAGACACTGAGGCACTGAGACACAGAGACACTGAGACTCTGAGACACTGAGACTCTGAGACACTGAGACACTGAAACTCTGAGACACTGAATGACTGAGACACAGAGACAGTGAGACACTGAGTCACTGAGACTCTGAGACACTGAGACACAGAGACAGTGAGACTCTGAGACACTGAGACACAGAGACACTGAGGCACTGAGACAGAGAGACACTGAGACTCTGAGACACTGAGACACAGAGACACTGAGACACAGAGACACAGAAAAACAGATACACTGAGATACAGAGACACAGAGACGCGGAGACACTGAGACACTGAGACACAGACACTGAGACACAGTGACACTGAGATTCTGAGACACTGAGACACTGAGGCACTGAGACACAGAGACACTGAGACACAGACTCAATGAGACTCTGAGACACTGAGGCACAGAGACACTGAGACTCAGAGACACTGAGACACAGAGACAAAGAGACACTGAGGCACAGAGACACAGAGACAGAGAGACACTGAAACTCTGAGATACTGAGACAAAGAGACACTGAGGCACAGAGACACTGAGACAGAGAGACACTGAGGCACTGAGACACAGAGACACTGAGACTCTGAGACACTGAGACACAGAGACATAGAGACTTGGAGACACTGAGTCTCTGGGACACTGAGACTGTGTGACACTAAGAGACAGACACAGACTCACTGAGACTCTGAGACACTGAGACTCAAAGACTTTGAGACACTGAGACACAGAGATACTGAGGCACAGAGACACTGAGACACTGAGACACTGAGACACTGAGACACAGAGACACTGAGGCACTGAGACACTGAGACCATGAGACACTGAGGCACAGAGACACTGAGACGCAGAGACACTGAGACACAGAGAAACTGAGACACAGAGACACTGAGACACAGAGACACTGAGACACTGAGGCACAGAGACACTGAAACACAGAGACACTGCGACTCTGAGCCGCTGAGTCACTGAGACACAGAGACAGTGAGACTCTGAGACACTGAGGTACAGAGACACTGAGACACAGAGACACTGAGGCACTGAGACACTGAGGCAAAGAGACACTGAGACCCAGAGACATAGAGACACTGAACTCTGAGACACTGAGACACAGAGACACTTTGGCACTGCGACACAGAGTCACTGAGATTCTGAGACACGGAGGCACAGAGACACTGAGACACAGAGACCTAGTCACACTGAAACTCTGGGACACTGAGACACCGATACACTGGGTCACAGAGACACTGAGACACAGAGAAACTGAGACACTGAGACACTGAGACACAGAGACACTGAGACACTGAGACTCTGAGGCACTGAGACACAGAGACACTGAGACACAGAGAAACAGAGACACAGAGACACTGAGACACAGAGACACAGACTCACTGAGACTCTGAGGCACTGAGACACTGAGACTGAGACACAGAGACACTGAGACACTGAGACACTGAGACTCTGAGACACAGAGACACTGAGACACTGAGACACTGAGACCCTGAGACACTGAGACACTGAGACACAGAGACACAGAGACAGTGAGACTCTGAGACACTGAGGCACATAGACATTGAGACAGTGAGACTCTGAGACACTGAGATACTGAGACTCTGAGACACTGAGACCCTGAGACTATGAGTCACTGAGACACAGAGACAGTGAGACTCTGAGACACTGAGACACTGAGACTCTGAGACACAGAGACACTGAGACACTGAGACACTGAGACCCTGAGACACTGAGACACTGAGACACAGAGACAGTGAGACTCTGAGACACTGAGGCACATAGACATTGAGACAGTGAGACTCTGAGACACTGACATACTGAGACTCTGAGACACTGAGACCCTGAGACTATGAGTCACTGAGACACAGAGACAGTGAGACTCTGAGACACTGAGTCACTGAAACACAGAGACAGTGAGACACAGAGACAGTGAGACTCTGAGACACTGAGACACAGAGACACTGAGGCACTGAGACACAGAGACACTGAGACTCTGAGACACTGAGACTCTGAGACACTGAGACACTGAAACTCTGAGACACTGAATGACTGAGACACAGAGACAGTGAGACACTGAGTCACTGAGACTCTGAGACACTGAGACACAGAGACAGTGAGACTCTGAGACACTGAGACACAGAGACACTGAGGCACTGAGACACAGAGACACTGAGACTCTGAGACACTGAGACACAGAGACACTGAGACACAGAGACACAGAAAAACAGATACACTGAGATACAGAGACACAGAGACGCGGAGACACTGAGACACTGAGACACAGACACTGAGACACAGTGACACTGAGATTCTGAGACACTGAGACACTGAGGCACTGAGACACAGAGACACTGAGACACAGACTCAATGAGACTCTGAGACACTGAGGCACAGAGACACTGAGACTCAGAGACACTGAGACACAGAGACAAAGAGACACTGAGGCACAGAGACACAGAGACAGAGAGACACTGAAACTCTGAGATACTGAGACAAAGAGACACTGAGGCACAGAGACACTGAGACAGAGAGACACTGAGGCACTGAGACACAGAGACACTGAGACTCTGAGACACTGAGACACAGAGACATAGAGACTTGGAGACACTGAGTCTCTGGGACACTGAGACTGTGTGACACTAAGAGACAGACACAGACTCACTGAGACTCTGAGACACTGAGACTCAAAGACTTTGAGACACTGAGACACAGAGATACTGAGGCACAGAGACACTGAGACACTGAGACACTGAGACACAGAGACACTGAGGCACTGAGACACTGAGACCATGAGACACTGAGGCACAGAGACACTGAGACGCAGAGACACTGAGACACAGAGAAACTGAGACACAGAGACACTGAGACACAGAGACACTGAGACACTGAGGCACAGAGACACTGAAACACAGAGACACTGCGACTCTGAGCCGCTGAGTCACTGAGACACAGAGACAGTGAGACTCTGAGACACTGAGGTACAGAGACACTGAGACACAGAGACACTGAGGCACTGAGACACTGAGGCAAAGAGACACTGAGACCCAGAGACATAGAGACACTGAACTCTGAGACACTGAGACACAGAGACACTTTGGCACTGCGACACAGAGTCACTGAGATTCTGAGACACTGTGTCTCAGAGACTCTGAGACACAGAGACCTAGTCACACTGAAACTCTGGGACACTGAGACACCGATACACTGGGTCACAGAGACACTGAGACACAGAGAAACTGAGACACTGAGACACTGAGACACAGAGACACTGAGACACTGAGACTCTGAGGCACTGAGACACAGAGACACTGAGACACAGAGAAACAGAGACACAGAGACACTGAGACACAGAGACACAGACTCACTGAGACTCTGAGGCACTGAGACACTGAGACTGAGACACAGAGACACTGAGACACTGAGACACTGAGACTCTGAGACACAGAGACACTGAGACACTGAGACACTGAGACCCTGAGACACTGAGACACTGAGACACAGAGACACAGAGACAGTGAGACTCTGAGACACTGAGGCACATAGACATTGAGACAGTGAGACTCTGAGACACTGAGATACTGAGACTCTGAGACACTGAGACCCTGAGACTATGAGTCACTGAGACACAGAGACAGTGAGACTCTGAGACACTGAGACACTGAGACTCTGAGACACTGAGTCACTGAGACACAGAGACAGTGAGACACAGAGACAGTGAGACTCTGAGACACTGAGACACAGAGACACTGAGGCACTGAGACACAGAGACACTGAGACTCTGAGACACTGAGACTCTGAGACACTGAGACACTGAGACTCTGAGACACTGAATGACTGAGACACAGAGACAGTGAGACACTGAGTCACTGAGACTCTGAGACACTGAGACACAGAGACAGTGAGACTCTGAGACACTGAGACACTGAGACACAGAGACACTGAGGCACTGAGACACAGAGACACTGAGACTCTGAGACACTGAGACACAGAGACACTGAGACACAGAGACACAGAAAAACAGATACACTGAGACACAGAGACACAGAGACACAGAGACGCGGAGACACTGAGACACTGAGACACAAACACTGAGACACAGTGACACTGAGATTCTGAGACACTGAGACACTGAGGCACTGAGACACAGAGACACTGAGACACAGACTCAATGAGACTCTGAGACACTGAGGCACAGAGACACTGAGACTCAGAGACACTGAGACACAGAGACAAGGAGACACTGAGGCACAGAGACACAGAGACAGAGAGACACTGAAACTCTGAGATACTGAGACAAAGAGACACTGAGGCACAGAGACACTGAGACAGAGAGACACTGAGGCACTGAGACACAGAGACACTGAGACTCTGAGACACTGAGACACAGAGACATAGAGACACTGAAACTCTGAGACACTGAGACACAGATACACTGAGGCACAGAGACACTGAGACACAGAGACACAGAGACTTGGAGACACTGAGTCTCTGGGACACTGAGACTGTGTGACACTAAGACACAGACACAGACTCACTGAGACTCTGAGACACTGATACACAAAGACTTTGAGACACTGAAACACAGAGACACTGAGCTTCTGAGACACTGAGGCACAGAGACAATGAAACTCTGAGACACTGAGGCCCTGAGACACAGAGAAACTGAGACACAGAGACACTGCGCCTCTCAGACACAGAGACACTGAGAGTCTGATAGACTGAGGCACAGAGACACTGAGACACTGAGAGTCTGATAGACTGAGGCACAGAGACACTGAGACACTGAGGCACCAAGACACAGAGACTCTAGACACTGCAACTCTGTGACAGAGGCACTGAGGCTCAGAGACACTGAAACACAGAGACACTGAGCTTCTGAGACACTGAGGCACAGAGACAATGAAACTCTGAGACACTGAGGCCCTGAGGCACAGAGAAACTGAGACACAGAGACACTGCGCCTCTCAGACACAGAGACACTGAGAGTCTGATAGACTGAGGCACAGAGACACTGAGAGTCTGATAGACTGAGGCACAGAGACACTGAGACACTGAGGCACCAAGACACAGAGACTCTAGACACTGCAACTCTGTGACAGAGGCACTGAGGCTCAGAGACACAGAGACCCTGAGACACAGAGAAACTGAGACACAGAGACACTGAGACACTGAGACGCTGAGGCACACAGACACTGAAACACAGAGACACTGAGACTCTGAGACGCTGAGTCACTGAGACAAAGAGACAGTGAGACTCTGAGACACTGAGGCACAGAGACACAGAGACAGTGAGGCACTGAGACACTGAGGCACTGAGACACAGAGACACTGAGGCTCTGAGACTCTGAGATACTGAGACACTGAGACAAAGAGACACTGAGGCACAGAGACCATAAGAAAGAGAGACACTGAGGCACAGAGACACTGAGGCACAGAGACACTGAGACACAGAGACCTAGAGACACTGAAACTCTGGGACACTGAGACACAGATACACTGGGGCACAGAGACACTGAGACACAGAGACACTGAGGCACTGAGACACAGAGACACTGAGAAACTGAGTCTCTGAGACACAGAGACACTGAGACACAGAGAAACAGAGGCTCTGAGACACTGAGACACTGAAACACAGAGACACTGAGACACTGAGACACTGAGACAAAGAGACAATCAGACTCTGAGACACTGAGACTCTGAGACTCTGAGACACTGAGTCACTGAGACACAGAGACACTGAGGCACTGAGACTCAGAGACACTGAGACTCTGAGACACTGAGGCACAGAGACACTGAGACAAAGAGACATAGAGACACTGAAACTCTGAGACCCTGAGACACAGATACACTGAGGCACAGAGACACGGAGACACAGAGACACAGATTCACTGAGACTCTGAGACACTGAGACACTGAGAGTCTGAGACACTGAGACACAGAGACTTTGAGACACTGTGACACTGAGGCACAGAGACACTGAAACACAGAGACACTGAGACCCAGAGACACTGTGACACTGAAACTCTGAGACACTGAGACAGAGTAACACTGAGGCACTGAGACACAGAGTCACTGAGACTCTGAGACACTGAGACACTGTGGCACAGAGACACTGAGACACAGAGACCTAGAGACACTGAAACTCTGGGACACTGAGACACAGATACACTGGGGCACAGAGACACTGAGACACAGAGACACTGAGACACAGAGAAACTGAGACACAGAGACACTGAGACACAGAGACACTGAGACACTGAGGCACAGAGACAAAGAGACACTGAGGCACAGAGACACAGAGACAGAGAGTCACTGAGGCACTGAGGGACTGAGACACAGAGACACTGAGACACTGAGGCACAGAGACACTGAGACACAGAGACATAGAGACACTGAAACTCTGAGACACTGAGACACAGAGACCCTGAAGCACTGAGACACAGAGACACTGAGATTCTGAGACACTGAGACACTGACACAAAGTGAGGCACAGAGACACTGCGACAGAGAAACACTGAGGCACTGAGGCACTGAGACAGCGAGACTCTGAGACACTGAGACACAGAGACACTGAGACTCTGAGACACAGAGACACAGAGACGTGGAGACACTGAGTCTCTGGGACACTGAGACTGTGTGACACTAAGACACAGACACAGACTCACTGAGACTCTGAGACACTGAGACACAAAGACTTTGAGACACTGAGACACAGAGACACAGAGACACTGAGGCACAGAGACACTGAGACACTGAGACACTGAGACACAGAGACACTGAGACTCTGAGACTCTGAGACACTGAGACACAGTGACACAGAGTCACTGAGGCGCAGAGACACTGAAACACAGAGACACTGAGCTTCTGAGACACTGAGACACTGAGCCAAAGAGACACTGAGACCCAGAGACATAGAGACACTGAAACTCTGAGACTCTGAGACACTGAGACACTGAGACACTTTGACTCTGAGACACTGAGACACTTTGACACTGATGCACAGAGACACTCAGACACAGAGACAAAGAGACAGTGAGTCTCTGAGACACTGATACACTGAAACACAAAGACACTGAGGCACAGAGACACTGAGACACAGCGACAAAGAGACACTGAGGCACAGAGACACAGACACAGAGAGTCACTGAGGCACTGAGGGTCTGAGACACTGAGACTCTGAAACACTGAGACACTGAGACACAGAGACACTGAGGCACTGAGACACAGAGACACTGAGCCTCTGAGACACTGAGACACTGAGGCACAGAGACCCTGAGACATAGAGACATAGAGACACTGAAACTCTGAGACACTGAGATACAGTTACACTGAGGCACAGAGACACTGTGACACAGAGACACAGAGAAGCAGAGACACTGAGACTCTGGGACACTGAGACTCTAAGACACAGAGAAACAGACTCACTGAGACTCTGAGGCACTGAGACACTGAAGTCTGAGACACTGAGACACAAAGACTTTGAGACACTGAGACACAGAGACACCGGGCACAGAGACACTGAGACACTGAGACACAGAGACAAAGAGACACTGAGGCACAGAGACACAGAGATAGAGTCACTGAGGCTCTGAGGGACTGAGACACTGAGACACTGAGGCACAGAGACACTGAGATACAGAGACATAGAGACACTGAAACTCTGAGACACTGAGACACAGAGACACTGAGGCACTGAGACACAGAGACACTGAGACTCTGAGACAGTGAGACACTGAGGCACAGAGACACTGAGACAGAGAGCCATAGAGATACAGAAACTCTGAGACACTGTGACACAGATACACTGAGGCACAGAGACACTGAGACACCGAGAGACAGAGACGTGAAGAAACTGAGACTCTGGGACACTGAGACTCTAAGACACAGAGACACAGACTCACTGAGACTCTGAGACACTGAGACACAAAGACTTTGAGACACTGAAACACAGAGACACTGAGACACAGAGACACTGAGACTCTGAGACTCTGAGACACTGAGACACAGAGACACAGAGACTCTGAGGCACAGAAACACAGAGACACTGAGACACAGAGATACAGAGGCACTGAGGCGCAGAGACACTGAGACACAGAGAAACTGAGACACAGAGACACTGAGGCACAGAAACACAGAGACACTGAGACACAGAGACACAGAGACACTGAGACACAGAGACACAGAGATAGAAAAACACTGAGATACTGAGACACAGAGACACTGAGACACTCTGCCATTGAGGCACAGAGAAACTCAGACACAGAGACACTGATTCTCTGAGATGCTGATACACTGAGACACAGAGACACTGAGACACTGAGACACTGAGACACTGAGACAGTGAGTCACAGAGACACTGTTACCCTGTGACACTGAGGCACAGAGAAACTCAGACACAGAGACAAAGAGACACTGAATCTCTGAGACAGTGATACACTGAGACACAGAGACACTGAGACACAGAGACACTGTGACACTGATGCACAGAGACACTCAGACACAGAGACAAAGAGACAGAGAGTCTCTGAGACACAGAGACACTGAAACACAGAGACACTGAGGCACAGAGACACTGAGACACAGAGACAGTGAGACTCTGAGACACTGAGACACAGAGACACCGAGGCACTGAGACACAGAGGCACTGAGACTCTGAGACACTGAGACACAGAGACACTGAGACACAGAGACACAGAGAAACAGAGACACTGAGACTCTGAGACACTGAGACACAGAGACACTGAGACACAGAGACACAGAAAAACAGATACACTGAGACACAGAGAATCAGAGACGCGGAGACACTGAGACACTGAGACACAGACACTGAGACACAGAGACACTGAGACACTGAGGCACTGAGACACAGAGACACTGAGACACAGACTCAATGAGACTCTGAGACACTGAGGCACAGAGACACTGAGACTCAGAGACACTGAGACACAGAGACAAAGAGACACTGAGGCACAGAGACACAGAGACAGAGAGACACTGAAACTCTGAGATACTGAGACAAAGAAACACTGAGGCACAGAGACACTGAGACAGAGAGACACTGAGGCACTGAGACACAGAGACACTGAGACTCTGAGACACTGAGACACAGAGACATAGAGACACTGAAACTCTGAGACACTGAGAAACAGATACACTGAGGCACAGAGACACTGAGACACAGAGACACAGAGACTTGGAGACACTGAGTCTCTGGGACACTGAGACTGTGTGACACTAAGACACAGACACAGACTCACTGAGACTCTGAGACACTGATACACAAAGACTTTGAGACACTGAGACACAGAGACACTGAGGCACAGAGACACTGAGACGCAGAGACACTGAGACTCTGAGACTCTGAGAAATTGAGACACAGTGACACAGAGACACAGAGTCACTGAGGCGCAGAGACACTGAAACACAGAGACACTGAGCTTCTGAGACACTGAGGCACAGAGACAATGAAACTCTGAGACACTGAGGCCCTGAGACACAGAGAAACTGAGACACAGAGACACTGCGCCTCTCAGACACAGAGACACTGAGAGTCTGATAGACTGAGGCACAGAGACACTGAGACACTGAGAGTCTGATAGACTGAGGCACAGAGACTCTGAGACACTGAGGCACCAAGACACAGAGACTCTAGACACTGCAACTCTGTGACAGAGGCACTGAGGCTCAGAGACACAGAGACCCTGAGACACAGAGAAACTGAGACACAGAGACACTGAGACACTGAGAAGCTGAGGCACACAGACACTGAAACACAGAGACACTGAGACTCTGAGACGCTGAGTCACTGAGACAAAGAGACAGTGAGACTCTGAGACACTGAGGCACAGAGACAGTGAGGCTCTGAGACACTGAGGCACAGAGACACTGAGACACAGAGACACTGAGGCTCTGAGACTCTGAGATACTGAGACACTGAGACAAAGAGACACTGAGGCACAGAGACCATAAGAAAGAGAGACACTGAGGCACAGAGACACTGAGGCACAGAGACACTGAGACACAGAGACCTAGAGACACTGAAACTCTGGGACACTGAGACACAGATACACTGGGGCACAGAGACACTGAGACACAGAGACACTGAGGCACTGAGACACAGAGACACTGAGAAACTGAGTCTCTGAGACACAGAGACACTGAGACACAGAGAAACAGAGGCTCTGAGACACTGAGACACTGAAACACAGAGACACTGAGACACTGAGACACTGAGACACTGAGACACTGAGACACTGAGACAAAGAGACAATCAGACTCTGAGACACTGAGACTCTGAGACTCTGAGACACTGAGTCACTGAGACACAGAGACAGTGATACTCTGAGACACAGAGACACTGAGGCACTGAGACTCAGAGACACTGAGCCTCTGAGACACTGAGGCACAGAGACACTGAGACAAAGAGACATAGAGACACTGAAACTCTGAGACCCTGAGACACAGATACACTGAGGCACAGAGACACGGAGACACAGAGACACAGAGACACAGAGACACAGATTCACTGCGACTCTGAGACACTGAGACACTGAGAGTCTGAGACACTGAGACACAGAGACTTTGAGACACTGTGACACTGAGGCACAGAGACACTGAAACACAGAGACACTGAGACCCAGAGACACTGTGACACTGAAACTCTGAGACACTGAGACAGAGTGACACTGAGGCACTGAGACACAGAGTCACTGAGACTCTGAGACACTGAGACACTGAGGCACAGAGACGCTGAGACACAGAGACCTAGAGACACTGAAACTCTGGGACACTGAGACACAGATACACTGGGGCACAGAGACACTGAGACACAGAGACACTGAGACACAGAGAAACTGAGACACAGAGACACTGAGACACAGAGACACTGAGACACTGAGGCACAGAGACAAAGAGACACTGAGGCACAGAGACACAGAGACAGAGAGTCACTGAGGCACTGAGGGACTGAGACACAGAGACACTGAGACACTGAGGCACAGAGGCACAGAGACACTGAGACACAGAGACATAGAGAAACTGAAACTCTGAGACACTGAGACACAGAGACCCTGAAGCACTGAGACACAGAGACACTGAGACTCTGAGACACTGAGACACTGACACAAAGTGAGGCACAGAGACACTGCGACAGAGAAACACTGAGGCACTGAGGCACTGAGACAGCGAGACTCTGAGACACTGAGACACAGAGACACTGAGACACTGAGACACAGAGACACAGAGACGTGGAGACACTGAGTCTCTGGGACACTGAGACTGTGTGACACTAAGACACAGACACAGACTCACTGAGACTCTGAGACACTGAGACACAAAGACTTTGAGACACTGAGACACTGAGACACTGAGACACAGAGACACTGAGACTCTGAGACTCTGAGACACTGAGACACAGTGACACAGAGTCACTGAGGCGCAGAGACACTGAAACACAGAGACACTGAGCTTCTGAGACACTGAGACACTGAGACCCAGAGACATAGAGACACTGAAACTCTGAGACTCTGAGACACTGAGACACTGAGACACTTTGACTCTGAGACACTGAGACACTGTGACACTGATGCACAGAGACACTCAGACACAGAGACAAAGAGACAGTGAGTCTCTGAGACACTGATACACTGAAACACAAAGACACTGAGGCACAGAGACACTGAGACACAGCGACAAAGAGACACTGAGGCACAGAGATACAGACACAGAGAGTCACTGAGGCACTGAGGGTCTGAGACACTGAGACACTGAGGCACAGAGACACTGAGACACAGAGACATAGAGACACTGAAACTCTGAGACACTGAGACACAGAGACCCTGAGGCACTGAGGGTCTGAGACACTGAGACTCTGAAACACTGAGACACTGAGACACAGAGACACTGAGGCACTGAGACACAGAGACACTGAGCCTCTGAGACACTGAGACACTGAGGCACAGAGACCCTGAGACATAGAGACATAGAGACACTGAAACTCTGAGACACTGAGATACAGTTACACTGAGGCACAGAGACACTGTGACACAGAGACACAGAGAAGCAGAGACACTGAGACTCTGGGACACTGAGACACTAAGACACAGAGAAACAGACTCACTGAGACTCTGAGGCACTGAGACACTGATTTCTGAGACACTGAGACACAAAGACTTTGAGACACTGAGACACAGAGACACCGGGCACAGAGACACTGAGACACTGAGACACAGAGACAAAGAGACACTGAGGCACAGAGACACAGAGATAGAGTCACTGAGGCTCTGAGGGACTGAGACACAGAGACACTGAGATACTGAGGCACAGAGACACTGAGATACAGAGACATAGAGACACTGAAACTCTGAGACACTGAGACACAGATACACTGAGACTCTGAGACAGTGAGACACTGAGGCACAGAGACACTGAGACACAGAGCCATAGAGATACAGAAACTCTGATACACTGTGACACAGATAGACTGAAGCACAGAGACACAGAGACACAGAGAGACAGAGACGTGAAGAAACTGAGACTCTGGGACACTGAGACTCTAAGACACAGAGACACAGACTCACTGAGACTCTGAGACACTGAGACACAAAGACTTTGAGACACTGAGACACAGAGACACTGAGGCACAGAGACACTGAAACACAGAGACACTGAGACACAGAGACACTGAGACTCTGAGACTCTGAGACACTGAGACACAGAGACACAGAGACTCTGAGGCACAGAAACACAGAGACACTGAGACACAGAGACACAGAGGCACTGAGGCGCAGAGACACTGAGACACAGAGAAACTGAGACACAGAGACACTGAGGCACAGAAACACAGAGACACTGAGACACAGAGACACAGAGATAGAAAAACACTGAGATACTGAGACACAGAGACACTGAGACACTCTGCCGTTGAGGCACAGAGAAACTCAGACACAGAGACACTGATTCTCTGAGATGCTGATACACTGATACACAGAGACACTGAGACACTGAGACAGTGAGTCACAGAGACACTGTTACACTGTGACACTGAGGCACAGAAAAACTCAGACACAGAGACAAAGAGACACTGAGTCTCTGAGACAGTGATACACTGAGACACAGAGACACTGAGACACAGAGACACTGTGACACTGATGCACAGAGACACTCAGACACAGAGACAAAGAGACACTGAGTCTCTGAGACAGTGATACACTGAGACACAGAGACACTGAGACACAGAGACACTGTGACACTGATGCACAGAGACACTCAAACACAGAGACAAAGAGACAGTGAGTCTCTGAGACACAGAGACACTGAAACACAGAGACACTGAGGCACAGAGACACTGAGACACTGAGACACAGAGACAGTGAGACTCTGAGACACTGAGACACTGAGACACTGAGACTCTGAGACACTGAGACACAGAGACACTGAGACACAGAGACACAGAGAAACAGATACACTGAGACACAGAGACGCGGTGACACTGAGACACTGAGACACAGACACTGAGACACAGTGACACTGAGATTCTGAGACACTGAGACACTGAGGCACTGAGACACAGAGACACTGAGACACAGACTCAATGAGACTCTGAGACACTGAGGCACAGAGACAAAGAGACACTGAGGCACTGAGACACAGAGACAGAGAGACACTGAAACTCTGAGATACTGAGACAAAGAGACACTGAGGCACAGAGACACTGAGACAGAGAGACACTGAGGCACTGAGACAAAGAGACACTGAGACACAGAGACATAGAGACACTGAAACTCTGAGACACTGAGACACAGATACACTGAGGCACAGAGACACTGAGACACAGAGACACAGAGACTTGGAGACACTGAGTCTATGGGACACTGAGACTGTGTGACACTAAGACACAGACACAGACTCACTGAGACTCTGAGACACTGATACACAAAGACTTTGAGACACTGAGACACAGAGACACTGAGGCACAGAGACACTGAGACGCAGAGACACTGAGACACAGAGACACTGAGCTTCTGAGACATTGAGGCACAGAGACAATGAAACTCTGAGACACTGAGGCCCTGAGACACAGAGAAACTGAGACACAGAGACACTGAGCCTCTCAGACACAGAGACACTGAGAGTCTGATAGACTGAGGCACAGAGACACTGAGACACTGAGAGTCTGATAGACTGAGGCACAGAGACACTGAGACACTGAGAGTCTGATAGACTGAGGCACAGAGACACTGAGACACTGAGGCACCAAGACACAGAGACTCTAGACACTGCAACTCTGTGACAGAGGCACTGAGGCTCAGAGACACAGAGACCCTGAGACACAGAGAAACGGAGACACAGAGACACTGAGACACAGAGACACTGAGACGCTGAGGCACACAGACACTGAAACACAGAGACACTGAGACTCTGAGACGCTGAGTCACTGAGACAAAGAGACAGTGAGACTCTGAGACACTGAGGCACAGAGACATAGAGACATGAGGCTCTGAGACACTGAGGCACAGAGACACTGAGACACAGAGACACTGAGGCACTAAGGCACTGAGACACTGAGACACAGAGACACTGAAACTCTGAGACTCTGAGATACTGAGACACTGAGACAAAGAGACACTGAGCCACAGAGACCATAAGAAAGAGAGACACTGAGGCACAGAGACACTGAGACACAGAGACACTGAGACACAGAGACCTAGAGACACTGAAACTCTGGGACACTGAGACACAGATACACTGGGGAACAGAGACACTGAGACACAGAGACACTGAGGCACTGAGACACAGAGACACTGAGAAACTGAGTCTCTGAGACACAGAGATACTGAGACACAGAGAAACAGAGGCTCTGAGACACTGAGACACTGAGACACAGAGACACTGAGACACTGAGACACTGAGACACTGAGACCCTGAGACACTGAGACACTGAGACAAAGAGACAGTCAGACTCTGAGACACTGAGACTCTGAGACTCTGAGACACTGAGTCACTGAGACACAGAGACAGTGATACTCTGAGACACAGAGACACTGAGGCACTGAGACTCAGAGACACTGAGACTCTGAGACACTGAGGCACAGAGACACAGAGACACAGAGACACAGATTCACTGAGACTCTGAGACACTGAGACACTGAGAGTCTGAGACACTGAGACACAGAGACTTTGAGACACTGTGACACTGAGGCACAGAGACACTGAAACTCAGAGACACTGAGACCCAGAGACACTGTGACACTGAAACTCTGAGACACTGAGACAGAGAGACACTGAGGCACTGAGACACAGAGTCACTGAGACTCTGAGACACTGAGACACTGAGGCACAGAGACACTGAGACACAGAGACCTAGAGACACTGAAACTCTGGGACACTGAGACACAGATACACTGGGGCACAGAGACACTGAGACACAGAGACACTGAGACACAGAGAAACTGAGACACAGAGACACTGAGACACAGAGACACTGAGACACTGAGGCACAGAGACAAAGAGACACTGAGGCACAGAGACACAGAGACAGAGAGTCACTGAGGCACTGAGGGACTGAGACACAGAGACACTGAGACACTGAGGCACAGAGACACTGAGACACAGAGACATAGAGACACTGAAACTCTGAGACACTGAGACACAGAGACCCTGAAGCACTGAGACACAGAGACACTGAGACTCTGAGACACTGAGACACTGACACAAAGTGAGGCATAGAGACACTGCGACAGAGAAACACTGAGGCACTGAGGCACTGAGACAGTGAGACTCTGAGACACTGAGACACAGAGACACTGAGACTCTGAGACACAGAGACACAGAGAATTGGAGACACTGATTCTCTGGGACACTGCGACTGTGTGACACTAAGACACAGACACAGACTCACTGAGACTCTGAGACACTGAGACACAAAGACTTTGAGACACTGAGACACAGTCACAGAGACACTGAGGCACAGAGACACTGAGACACTGAGACACTGAGACACTGAGACACAGAGACACTGAGACTCTGAGACTCTGAGACACTGAGACACAGTGACACAGAGTCACTGAGACGCAGAGACACTGAAACACAGAGACACTGAGCTTCTGAGACACTGAGACACTGAGCCAAAGAGACACTGAGACCCAGAGACATAGAGACACTGAAACTCTGAGACTCTGAGACACTGAGACACTGAGACACTTTGACTCTGAGACACTGAGACACTGAGACACAGAGACACTGTGACACTGATGCACAGAGACACTCAGACACAGAGACAAAGATACAGTGAGTCTCTGAGACTCTGAGTCACTGACCCCAAGTACAGTCCCACAACACTGAACCCTGAACCCGAGGACAGACCCCAACCCAGAACCCTGAGCTCTGACCCCAAGTACAGTCCCCCAACGCTGAACCCCGAACCCAGATCCCAAGTACAGTCCCCCAACCCTGAACCCTGACCCCGAGTACAGTCCCCCAACCCAGAACCCTGAGCTCTGACCCCAAGTACAGTCCCCCAACCCTGAACCCTGAGCTCTGACCCCAACTACAGTCCCACAACACTGAACCCTGACCCCATGTACAGTCCCCCAACCCAGAACGCTGACCCCTGACCCCAAGTACAGTCCCCCAACCCAGAACCCTGACCCCAAGTATAGACCTCCAAACCTGAACACAGACACCAAGTACAGTCCCCCAACACTGAAGCCTGACCCCACGTACATTCCCCCAACCCTGAACTCTGACCCCATGTACAGTCCCCCAACCCTGAACCCTGACCCCTGTCCCCAATTACAGTCCCCCAACACTGAACCCTAAACCCTGACCCCAAGTACAGTCCCCCAACCCTGTACCCTGACCCCAAGTACAGTCTCGCAAATCTGCATCCTGACTCCTGACCCCAAATTCAGTCCCCAAACCCAGAACCCTGACCCCAAGTGCAGAACCCAACCCTGAAATCTGACCCCAATACAGTCGTCCAACAATGAACCCTGACCCCTGAACCCAAATACAGTCCCCCAAACCTGAACCCCGTACCCTGACCCCAAGTACAGTTCCCCAACATGAACCCTGAACTCTGACCCCAAGTACAATCCCCCAGCCCTGAACCCTGACCCCTGACCCCAAGTACAGTCCCCAAACACTGAACGCCGAACCCTGACCCCAAGTACAGTCCCCCAACCCTGAACCCTGACCCCAAGTACAGTTCCCCAACATGAACCCTGAACTCTGACCCCAAGTACAATCCCCCAGCCCTGAACCCTGACCCCTGACCCCAAGTACAGTCCCCAAACACTGAACGCCGAACCCTGACCCCAAGTACAGTCCCCCAACCCTGAACCCTGACCCCAAGTACAGTCCCCCAACCCTGAACCCTGACCCCAAGAACAGTCCCGCAATCCTGAACAACTGAACCCTGACCCCAAGTACAGTCCCCCAACCCTGAACCCTGACCCCAAGTACAGTCCCCCAACAATGAACCCTGTACTCTGATACCAAGTACAGTTGCCCCACCCTGAACCCTAACCCCTGAACCCAAGTATATTCCTCCAAACCTGAACTCTGAACTCGGACCCCAAGTACAGGCATCCAACACTGAACCCTGACACCTGACCCCAAGTACAGTCCCCCAACCCTGAAACCTGAACCGTGACCCCACGTAATGTCCCCAAGCCTGATTCCTGACCCCTGACCCCAAGTACAGTTCCCCAACCCTGCACCCTGAACTCTGACCCCAAGTACAGACCCTTAACCCTGAACCCTGACCCCAAGGACAGTCCCCCAACTCTGAATCACTAAACCTGATCCTAAATACAGTCCTCCAAACCTGAACCCTGAACTTTGACCCCAAGAACAGTCCTCCAATCCTGAACACTGACCCCAAGTACAGTCCCCCAACCCTGTACCCTGACCCCAAGTACCGTCCCCCAACCCTGAACCCTGAACCCTGACCCCGAGTACAGTCCCCCAACCCTGAACCCCGAACCCTGATCCCAAGTACAGTCCCCCAACCCTGTACCCTGACCCCAAGTACAGTCCCCCAACCCAGAACCCTGACCCCTGAACCCAAGTATATTCCCCCAACCCTGAACCCTGACCCCAAGTACAGTCCCCCAACCCTGAACCCTGACCCCTAGTACAGTCCCCCAACCTGAACCCTGACCCCTGAACCCAAGTATAGTCCCCCAACCTTGAACCCTGACCCCAAGTACAGTCCCCCAATCTTGAACAACTGAACCCTGACCCCAAGTACAGTCCCCCAACACTGAATCCCGAACCCAGATCCCAAGTACTGTCCCCCAATCCTGAACCCGGAACTCTGACACCAACTACAGTCCCCCAAACCTGAACCCTAACCCCAAGTACAGTCCCCCAACACTGAACCCCGAACCCAGATCCCAAGTACTGTCCCCCAATCCTGAACCCTGAACTCTGACACCAACTACAGTCCCCCAAACCTGAACCCTGACCCCAAGTACAGTTCCCCATCCAAGAACTCTGACCCCTGACCCCTAGTACAGTCCCCCAACACAAAAGCCTGACCCCAAGTACAGTCCTCCAAACCTGAACCCTGACCCCTGACCCCAAGAACAGTCCCCCAACACTGAACCCTGACCCCACGTACAGTCCCCCAACCCTGTACTCTGACCCCAAGTACAGTCCCCCAATCCTGAATCCTGACCCCTGTCCCCAATTACAGTCCCCCAACCCTGAACCTGGAACCCTGACCCCAAGTACAGTCCCCCAACCCTGTACCCTGACCCCAAGTACAGTCTCGCAAACCTGCATCCTGACCCCTGACCCCAAGTACAGTCCACCAAAACGGAACACCGAACGCTGACCCTAAGTACAGTCCCCCAACCCAGAACCCTGACCCCAAGTACAGACCCCAACCCTGAACTCTGACCCCATTACAGTCGTCCAACAATGAACCCTGACCCCTGAACCCAAGTACAGACCCCCAAACCTGAACCCCGTACCCTGACCCCAAGTACCGTTCCCCAACATGAACCCTGAACTCTGACCCCAAGTACAACCCCCAAACCTGAACCCTGACCCCTGACCCCAAGTACAGTCCCCCAATCTTGAACAACTGAACCCTGACTCCAAGTATAGTCCCCCAACACTGAACCCTGACCCCGAGTACAGTCCCCCAACCCTAAACCTCGAACCCAGATCCCAAGTACAGTCCCCCAACCCCAACCCTGAATCCTAACCCCAAGTACAGTCCCCCAACACTGAACCCTGACCCCTGAACCCAAGTACATTCCTCCAAACCTGAACTCTGAACCCTGACCCTAAATACAGTCCCCCAACCCAGAACCCTGAGCTCTGACCCCAAGAACAGTCCCCCACTCCTGAGCCCTGACCCCAAGTACAGTCCCCCATTCTTGAACCCTGACCCAAAGTACAGTCCCCCAACCTGACCCCTGACCACTGAACCCAAGTACAGTCCCCCAACCCTGAAACCTGAACCATGACCTCACGTAATATCCCCAAGTCTGATTCCTGACCCCTGACCCCAAGGACAGTCCCCCAACTCTGAATCACGAAAACCTGACCCCAACTACAGTCCCCCAACCCTGAACCCTGAACTTTGACCCCAAGAACAGTCCCCCAATCCTGAACTTTGATCCCAAGAACAGTCCCCCAATCCTGAACCCTGACCCCAAGTACAGTCCCCCAATCCTGAACACTGAACCCTGACCCCAAGTACAGCCCCCAACCCTGAACCCTGACCCGAAGTACAGTCCCCCAACGCAGTACCCTGAACTTTGACCCCAAGAACAGTCCCCAAATCCTGAACCTTGACCACAAGTACCATCCCCCAACCCTGAACCCTGACCCCAAATACAGTCCCCCAACCCTGAACCCCGAACCCTGATCACAAGTACAGTCCCCCAACCCTGTACCCTGACCCCAAGTACAGTCCCCCAACCTTGAACCCTGACCCCTGAACCCAAGTATACTCCCCCAACCCTGACCCCAAGAACAGTTCCCCAACCCTGAACCCTGACCCCAAGTACAGTCCCCCAACCCTGAACCCTGACCCCAAGTACAGTCCCCCAACACTGAACCCTGAACCCTGACCCCAAGTACAGTCACCAAACCCTGAACCCAGAACTCTGACCCCAAGTACAGTCCCCCAATCCTGAACAACCGAGCCCTGACCCCAAGTACAGTCCCCCAACAATGAACCCTGACCCCGAGTACAGTCCCCCAACCCTGAACCCTGAACTCTGACAACAAATACAGTGCCCCAACCTTGAACCCAGAACCCTGACCCCCAAGTACAGTCCCCCAACACTGAACCCTGAACTCTGATCCCAAGTCCAGTTGCCCAACCCTGAACCCTGACCCCTGAACACAAGTACAGTCCCCCAAACATGAACCCTGAACTCTGACCCCAAGTACAGTCCCCCAACCATGAATTCTGACCCCAAGTACAGTCCCCCAACCCCGAATCCTGACTCCAAGTACAGTCCCCCAACATGAACCCTGAACTCTGACTCCAAGTACAATCCCCCAACCCTGAACTCTGACCCCTGACTCCAAGTACAGTCCCCCAACATGAACCCTGAACTCTGACTCCAAGTACAGTCCTCCAACCGTGAATCCTGACCCCTGGCCCCAAGTACAGTCCCCCAACCCAGAACCCTGAATTCTGATCCCAAGTACAGTCCCCCAACCCTGAACCCTGAACCCTGACCCCAAGTACAGTCACCAAACCCTGAACCCAGAATCCTGACCCCAAGTACAGTCCCCCAATCCTGAACAACTGAGCCCTGACCACAAGTACAGTCCCCCAAACATGAACCCTGAACCCTGACCCCAAGTACAGTCCCCCAACCATGAATTCTGACCCCAAGTACAGTCCTCCAATCTGACTCCAAGTACAGACCCTCAACCCCGAATCCTGACTCCAAGTACAGTCCCCCAACATGAACACTGAACTCTGACTCCAAGTACAGTCCTCCAACCGTGAATCCTCAACCCTGGCCCCAAGTACAGTCCCCCAACCCAGAACCCTGACCTCTGATCCCAAGTACAGTCCCCCAATCCTGAACAACTGAACCCTGACCCCAAGTACAGTCCCCCAACACTGAACCCTGACCCCAAGTACAGTCCCCCAACCCTGAACCCCGACCCCAGATCCCAAGTACAGCCCCCAACCCTGAACCCAGACCCCAAATAAGGTCCCCCAACACTGAACCCTGAACTCTGATCCCAAGTACAGTCCCCCAACCCTGAACCCTGACCCCTGAACCCAAGTGCAGTTATCCAACCCTGAACACTGACCCCTGAGCCCAAGTACAGTCCCCCAACCCAGAACCCTGAGCTCTGACCTCAAGTACAGTCCCCCAACCCTAAACCCTGACCCCTGACCCAATGTACAGTCCCCCAACATTAATCCCCGAACCGTGACCCCAAGTATAGTCCCCCAACCCAGAACCCGGACCCCTGACCCCAAGTACACACCACCAACCCTAAACTCTGACCCCAAATACAGTCCTCCAAAGCTGAACCCAAGTACAGTCCCCAAAACCTGAACCCCGAACCCTGACCCCAAGTACAGTCCCCCAAACAGAACCCTGACACCTGACCCCAAGTAAAGTCTCCCAACCATGAACCCTGACTCCAAATACAGTCGCCCAACCCTGAACCCTGACCCCAAGTACAGTCCCCCAAACCTGAACCCCGAACCCAGACCCCAATTACAGTCTCCCAAACCTGCACACTGACCCCAAGTACAGTCCCACAACACTGAACCCTGAACCCGAGTACAGACCCCAACCCAGAACCCTGAGCTCTGACCCCAAGTACAGTCCCCCAACCCTGAACCCTGAGCTCTGACCCCAAGTACAGTCCCCCAACCCTGAACCCTGAGCTCTGACGCCGAGTACAGTCCCCCAACCCTGAACCCCGAACCCAGATCCCAAGTACAGTCCCCCAACCCTGAACCCTGACCCCGAGTACAGTCCCCCAACCCAGAACCCTGATCTCTGACCCCAAGTACAGTCCCCCAACCCTGAACCCTGAGCTCTGACCCCAACTACAGTCCCCCAACACTGAACCCTGACCCCATGTACAGTCCCCCAACCCAGAACGCTGACCCCTGACCCGAAGTACAGTCCCCCAACGCAGAACCCCGACACCAAGTACAGATCTCCAAACCTGAACACAGACACCAAGTACAGTCCCCCAACACTGAAGCCTGACCCCACGTACATTCCCCCAACCCTGAACTCTGACCCCAAGTACAGTCCCCCAACCCTAAACCCTGACCCCTGTCCCCAATTACAGTCCCCCAACCCTGAATCCTAAACCCTGACCCCAAGTACAGTCCCCCAACACTAAACCCTGACCCCAAGTACAGTCTCGCAAATCTGCATCCTGACTCCTGACCCCAAGTACAGTCCCCAAACCCAGAACCCTGACCCC
Source organism: Prionace glauca (assembly GCA_037974335.1). Lineage (NCBI taxonomy): Eukaryota > Metazoa > Chordata > Chondrichthyes > Carcharhiniformes > Carcharhinidae > Prionace > Prionace glauca. The sequence goes on from JBBMRE010000177.1 coordinate 50,671, forward strand.
AAGTGCAGAACCCAACCCTGAACTCTGACCCCAATACAGTCGTCCAACAATGAACCCTGACCCCTGAACCCAAATACAGTCCCCCAAACCTGAACCCCGTACCCTGACCCCAAGTACAGTTCCCCAACATGAACCCTGAACTCTGACCCCAAGTACAATCCCCCAGCCCTGAACCCTGACCCCTGACCCCAAGTACAGTCCCCAAACACTGAACGCCAAACCCTGACCCCAAGTACAGTCCCCCAACACTGAACCCTGACCCCAAGTACAGTCCCCCAACCTGAACCCTGACCCCTGAACGCAAGTATAGTCCCCCAAACATGAACCCTGACCCCAAATACAGTCCCCCAATCCTGAACCCTGAACCCTGACCCCAAGTACAGTCCCCCAACCTGGAACCCTGATCCCAAGAACAGTCCCGCAATCCTGAACAACTGAACCCTGACCCGAAGTACAGTCCCCCAACCCTGAACCCTGACCCCAAGTACAGTCCCCCAACAATGAACCCTGTACTCTGATCCCAAGTACAGTTGCCCCACCCTGAACCCTAACCCCTGAACCCAAGTATATTCCTCCAAACCTGAACTCTGAACTCTGACTCCAAGTACAGGCATCCAACACTGAACCCTGACACCTGACCCTAAGTACAGTCCCCCAAAACAGAACCCTGAGCTCTGACCCCACGTACAGTCCCCCAACACTAATCCCCGAACCCTGACCTCAACTATAGTCCCACAGCCGTGAACCCTGACACCAAGTACAGTCAACAATCCCTGAACCCTGAACCATGACCCCAAGTACAGTCCCCCAACCCTGAAACCTGAACCCTGACCCCACGTAATGTCCACAAGCCTGATTCCTGACCCCGGACCCCAAGTACAGTTCCCCAACCCTGCACCCTGAACTCTGACCCCAAGTACAGACCCCCAACCCTGAACCCTGCCCTCAAGGACAGTCCCCCAACTCTGAATCACTAACCCTGATCCTAAATACAGTCCCCCAACCCTGAACCCTGAACTTTGACCCCAAGAACAGTCCTCCAATCCTGAACCCTGACCCCAAGTACAGTCCCCCAACCCTGTACCCTGACCCCAAGTACCGTCCCCAACCCTGAACCCTGAACCCTGACCTCGAGTACAGTCCCCCAACCCTGAACCCCGAACCCTGATCCCAAGTACAGTCCCCCAACCCTGTACCCTGACCCCAAGTACAGTCCCCCAACCCAGAACCCGGACCCCTGAACCCAAGTATAGTCCCCCAAACCTGACCCCAAGTACAGTTCCCCAACCCTGAACACTGAATCCTGACCCCAAGTACAGTCCCCCAATCCTGAACAACTGAGCCCTGACCCCATGTACAGTCCCCCAACAATGAACCCTGACCCCGAGTACAGTCCGCCAACCCTGAACCCTGAACTTTGACACCAAATATAGTTCCCCAACACTGAACCCTGAACTCTGATCCCAAGTACAGTTGCCCAACCCTGAACCCTGACCCCTGAACACAAGTATAGTCCCCCAAACCTGAACCCTGAACTCTGACCCCAAGTACAGTCATCCAACCCTGAACCCTGACCCAAAGTATAGTCCCCCAACACTAATCCCCGAACCCTGACCCCAAGTATAGTCCCCCAACCCAGAAGCCTGAACCTGACCCCAAGTACAGATCCCCAAACCTGAATTCTGACCCCAAGTACAGACCCCCAACCCCGAACCCTGACTCCAAGTACAGTCCCCCAACATGAACCCTGAACTCTGACTCCAAGTACAATCCCCCAACCCTGAACTCAGACCCCTGACCCCAAGTACAGTCCCCAAAAACTGAACCCTGAACTCTGATCCCAAGTACAGTTCTCCAACCCTGAACCCTCACCCCTGACCCCAAGTACAGTCCCCCAACCCAGAACACTGAACTCTGATCCCAAGTACAGTCCCCCAATCCTGAACAACTGAACCCTGACCCCAAGTACAGTCCCCCAACCCAGAACCCTGAAACCTGACCCCAAGTACAGATCCCCAACCCAGAATTCTGACCCCAAGTACAGTCCTCCAACCCTGACCCCAAGTACAGACCCCCAACCCCGAACCCTGACTCCAAGTACAGTCCCCCAACCCTGAACTCAGACCCCTGACCCCAAGTACAGTCCCCAAACACTGAACCCTGAACTCTGATCCCAAGTACAGTTCTCCAACCCTGAACCCTCACCCCTGACCCCAAGTACAGTCCCCCAACCCAGAACCCTGAACTCTGATCCCAAGTACAGTCCCCCAATCCTGAACAACTGAACCCTGACCCCAAGTACAGTCCCCCAACCCTGAACCCCGAACCCAGATCCCAAGTACAGTCCCCCAAACCTGAACCCTGACCCCAAGTACAGTCCCCCAATCCAGAACCCTCAACCCTGACCCCAAGTACAGTCCCCCAACACTGAACTCCGGACCCTGACCCCAAGCACAGTCCCCCAACCCTGAACCCTGACCCCTGACCCCAAGTATAGTCCCCCAACCCTGAACTCTGACTCCAAGTACAGTTTCCCCAACACTGAACCTTGAACTCTGACCTTATGTACAGTCCTAAAACACTGAACCCTGAACCCTGACCTCGAGTACAGTCCCCCAATCCTGAACCCCGAACCCTGATCCCAAGTACAGTCCCCCAACCCTGTACCCTGACCCCAAGTACAGTCCCCCAACCCAGAACCCTGACCCCTGAACCCAAGTATAGTCCCCCAACCCTGACCCCAAGTACAGTTCCCCAACCGTGAACACTGAATCCTGACCCCAAGTACAGTCCCCCAACCCTGAACCCCAAACCCTGACCCCAAGTACAGTCCCCCAACCCTGAACCCCAAACCCTGACCCCAAGTACAGTCCCCCAACCCTAAAACCTGACCCCTGACCCAAAGTACCGTCCCCCAACATTAATCCCCGAACCGTGACCCCAAGTATAGTCCCCCAACCCAGAAACCGGAACCCTGACCCCAAGTACACACCACCAACCCTAAACTCTGACCCCAAATACAGTCCTCCAACGCTGAACCCAAGTACAGGCCCCAAAACCTGAACCCCGAACCCTGACCCCAAGTACAGTCCCCCAAACAGAACCCTGACCCCTGACCCCAAGTAAAGTCTCCCAACCCTGAACCCTGACCCCAAATACAGTCGCCCAACCCTGAACCCTGACCCCAGGTACAGTCCCCCAAACCTGAACCCCGAACCCAGACCCCAATTACAGTCTCCCAAACCTGCACACTGACCCCAAGTACAGTCCCACAACACTGAACCCTGAACACGAGGACAGACCCCAACCCAGAACCCTGAGCTCTGACCCCAAGTACAGTCCCCCAACGCTGAACCCCGAACCCAGATCCCAAGTACAGTCCCCCAACCCTGAACCCTGACCCCGAGTACAGTCCCCCAACCCAGAACCCTGAGCTCTGACCCCAAGTACAGTCCCCCAACCCTGAACCCTGAGCTCTGACCCCAACTACAGTCCCACAACACTGAACCCTGACCCCATGTACAGTCCCCCAACCCAGAACGCTGACCCCTGACCCCAAGTACAGTCCCCCAACCCAGAACCCTGACCCCAAGTATAGACCTCCAAACCTGAACACAGACACCAAGTACAGTCCCCCAACACTGAAGCCTGACCCCACGTACATTCCCCCAACCCTGAACTCTGACCCCATGTACAGTCCCCCAACCCTGAACCCTGACCCCTGTCCCCAATTACAGTCCCCCAACACTGAACCCTAAACCCTGACCCCAAGTACAGTCCCCCAACCCTGTACCCTGACCCCAAGTACAGTCTCGCAAATCTGCATCCTGACTCCTGACCCCAAGTTCAGTCCCCAAACCCAGAACCCTGACCCCAAGTGCAGAACCCAACCCTGAAATCTGACCCCAATACAGTCGTCCAACAATGAACCCTGACCCCTGAACCCAAATACAGTCCCCCAAGCCTGAACCCCGTACCCTGACCCCAAGTACAGTTCCCCAACATGAACCCTGAACTCTGACCACAAGTACAATCCCCCAGCCCTGAACCCTGACCCCTGACCCCAAGTACAGTCCCCAAACACTGAACGCCGAACCCTGACCCCAAGTACAGTCCCCCAACCCTGAACCCTGACCCCAAGTACAGTCCCCCAACCCTGAACCCTGACCCCAAGAACAGTCCCGCAATCCTGAACAACTGAACCCTGACCCCAAGTACAGTCCCCCAACCCTGAACCCTGACCCCAAGTACAGTCCCCCAACAATGAACCCTGTACTCTGATACCAAGTACAGTTACCCCAACCTGAACCCTAACCCCTGAACCCAAGTATATTCCTCCAAACCTGAACTCTGAACTCTGACCCCAAGTACAGGCATCCAACACTGAACCCTGACACCTGACCCTAAGTACAGTCCCCCAACACAGAACCCTGAGCTCTGACCCCACGTACAGTCCCCCAACACTAATCCCCGAACCCTGACCTCAACTATAGTCCCACAGCCGTGAACCCTGACACCAAGTACAGTCAACAATCCCTGAACCCTGAACCATGACCCCAAGTACAGTCCCCCAACCCTGAACCTTGAACCCTGACCCCGAGTACAGTCCCCCAACCCTGAACCCCGAACCCTGATCCCAAGTACAGTCCCCCAACCCTGTACCCTGACCCCAAGTACAGTCCCCCAACCCAGAACCCTGACCCCTGAACCCAAGTATATTCCCCCAACCCTGAACCCTGACCCCAAGTACAGTCCCCCAACCCTGAACCCTGACCCCTAGTACAGTCCCCCAACCTGAACCCTGACCCCTGAACCCAAGTAGAGTCCCCCAACCTTGAACCCTGACCCCAAGTACAGTCCCCCAATCTTGAACAACTGAACCCTGACCCCAAGTACAGTCCCCCAACACTGAACCCCGAACCCAGATCCCAAGTACTGTCCCCCAATCCTGAACCCGGAACTCTGACACCAACTACAGTCCCCCAAACCTGAACCCTAACCCCAAGTACAGTCCCCCAACACTGAACCCCGAACCCAGATCCCAAGTACTGTCCCCCAATCCTGAACCCTGAACTCTGACACCAACTACAGTCCCCCAAACCTGAACCCTGACCTGTACAGTTCCCCTCCAAGAACTCTGACCCCTGACCCCTAGTACAGTCCCCCAACACAAAAACCTGACCCCAAGTACAGTCCTCCAAACCTGAACCCTGACCCCTGACCCCAAGAACAGTCCCCCAACACTGAACCCTGACCCCACGTACAGTCCCCCAACCCTGTACTCTGACCCCAAGTACAGTCCCCCAATCCTGAATCCTGACCCCTGTCCCCAATTATAGTCCCCCAACCCTGAACCTGGAACCCTGACCCCAAGTACAGTCCCCCAACCCTGTACCCTGACCCCAAGTACAGTCTCGCAAACCTGCATCCTGACCCCTGACCCCAAGTACAGTCCACCAAAACGGAACACCGAACGCTGACCCTAAGTACAGTCCCCCAACCCAGAACCCTGACCCCAAGTACAGACCCCAACCCTGAACTCTGACCCCATTACAGTCGTCCAACAATGAACCCTGACCCCTGAACCCAAGTACAGACCCCCAAACCTGAACCCCGTACCCTGACCCCAAGTACCGTTCCCCAACATGAACCCTGAACTCTGACCCCAAGTACAACCCCCAAACCTGAACCCTGACCCCTGACCCCAAGTACAGTCCCCCAATCTTGAACAACTGAACCCTGACTCCAAGTATAGTCCCCCAACACTGAACCCTGACCCCGAGTACAGTCCCCCAACCCTAAACCTCGAACCCAGATCCCAAGTACAGTCCCCCAACCCTGAACCCTAACCCCAAGTACAGTCCCCCAACACTGAACCCTGACCCCTGAACCCAAGTACATTCCTCCAAACCTGAACTCTGAACCCTGACCCTAAATACAGTCCCCCAACCCAGAACCCTGAGCTCTGACCCCAAGAACAGTCCCCCACTCCTGAGCCCTGACCCCAAGTACAGTCCCCCATTCTTGACCCCTGACCCAAAGTACAGTCCCCCAACCTGACCCCTGACCACTGAACCCAAGTACAGTCCCCCAACCCTGAAACCTGAACCATGACCTCACGTAATATCCCCAAGTCTGATTCCTGACCCCTGACCCCAAGGACAGTCCCCCAACTCTGAATCACGAAAACCTGACCCCAACTACAGTCCCCCAACCCTGAACCCTGAACTTTGACCCCAAGAACAGTCCCCCAATCCTGAACCCTGACCCCAAGTACAGTCCCCCAATCCTGAACACTGAACCCTGACCCCAAGTACAGCCCCCAACCCTGAACCCTGACCCGAAGTACAGTCCCCCAACGCAGTACCCTGAACTTTGACCCCAAGAACAGTCCCCAAATCCTGAACCTTGACCACAAGTACCATCCCCCAACCCTGAACCCTGACCCCAAATACAGTCCCCCAACCCTGAACCCCGAACCCTGATCGCAAGTACAGTCCCCCAACCCTGTACCCTGACCCCAAGTACAGTCCCCCAACCTTGAACCCTGACCCCTGAACCCAAGTATACTCCCCCAACCCTGACCCCAAGAACAGTTCCCCAACCCTGAACCCTGACCCCAAGTACAGTCCCCCAACCCTGAACCCTGACCCCAAGTACAGTCCCCCAACACTGAACCCTGAACCCTGACCCCAAGTACAGTCACCAAACCCTGAACCCAGAACTCTGACCCCAAGTACAGTCCCCCAATCCTGAACAACTGAGCCCTGACCCCAAGTACAGTCCCCCAACAATGAACCCTGACCCCGAGTACAGTCCCCCAACCCTGAACCCTGAACTCTGACAACAAATACAGTGCCCCAACCTTGAACCCAGAACCCTGACCCCCAAGTACAGTCCCCCAACACTGAACACTGAACTCTGATCCCAAGTCCAGTTGCCCAACCCTGAACCCTGACCCCTGAACACAAGTACAGTCCCCCAAACATGAACCCTGAACTCTGACTCCAAGTACAATCCCCCAACCATGAACTCTGACCCCTGACTCCAAGTACAGTCCCCCAACATGAACCCTGAACTCTGACTCCAAGTACAGTCCTCCAACCGTGAATCCTGACCCCTGGCCCCAAGTACAGTCCCCCAACCCAGAACCCTGAATTCTGATCCCAAGTACAGTCCCCCAATCCTGAACAACTGAACCCTGACCCCAAGTACAGTCCCCCAACACTGAACCCTGACCCCAAGTACAGTCCCCCAAATCTGAACCCCGAACCCAGATCCCAAGTACAGTCCCCCAACACTGAACCCTGACCCCAAGTAAAGTCTCCCAACCCTGAACCCTGACCCCAAATACAGTCGCCCAACCCTGAACCCTGACCCCAAGTACAGTCCCCCAAACCTGAACCCCGAACCCAGACCCCAATTACAGTCTCCCAAACCTGCACACTGACCCCAAGTACAGTCCCACTGAACCCTGAACCCTGAACCCGAGTACAGATCCCAACCCAGAACCCTGAGCTCTGACCCCAAGTACAGTCCCCCAACCCTGAACCCTGAGCTCTGACCCCGAGTACAGTCCCCCAACCCTGAACCCCGAACCCAGATCCCAAGTACAGTCCCCCAACCCTGAACCCTGACCCCGAGTACAGTCCCCCAACCCAGAACCTTGAGCTCTGACCCCAAGTACAGTCCCCCATCCCTGAACCCTGAGCTCTGACCCCAACTACAGTCCCCAAACACTGAACCCTGACCCCATGTACAGTCCCCCAAACCAGAACGCTGACCCCTGACCCCAAGTACAGTCCCCCAACCCAGAACCCTGACCCCAAGTACAGACCTCCAAACCTGAATACAGACAACAAGTACAGTCCCCCAACCCTGAACTCTGACCCCAAGTATAGTCCCCCAACCCTGAACCCTGACCCCTGTCCCCAATTATAGTCCCCCAACACTGCACCCTAAACCCTGACCCCAAGTACAGTCCCCCAACCCTGTACCCTGACCCCAAGTACAGTCTCGCAAATTTGCATCCTGACTCCTGACCCCAAGTACAGTCCCCAAACCCAGAACCCTGAACCCAAGTGCAGAACCCAACCCTGAACTCTGTCCCCAATACAGTCGTCCAACAATGAACCCTGACCCCTGAACCCAAATACAGTCCTACCAAACCTGAACCCTGTACCCTGACCCCAAGTACAGTCCCCCAACCTTGAACCCTGACCCCTGAACCCAAGTATACTCCCCCAACCCTGACCCCAAGAACAGTTCCCCAACCCTGAACCCTGACCCCAAGTACAGTCCCCCAACCCTGAACCCTGACCCCAAGTACAGTCCCCCAACACTGAACCCTGAACCCTGACCCCAAGTACAGTCACCAAACCCTGAACCCAGAACTCTGACCCCAAGTACAGTACCCCAATCCTGAACAACTGAGCCCTGACCCCAAGTACAGTCCCCCAACAATGAACCCTGACCCCGAGTACAGTCCCCCAACACTGAACCCTGAACTCTGATCCCAAGTCCAGTTGCCCAACCCTGAACCCTGACCCCTGAACACAAGTACAGTCCCCCAAACATGAACCCTGAACTCTGACCCCAAGTACAGTCCCCCAACCATGAATTCTGACCCCAAGTACAGTCCCCCAACCCCGAATCCTGACTCCAAGTACAGTCCCCCAACATGAACCCTGAACTCTGACTCCAAGTACAATCCCCCAACCCTGAACTCTGACCCCTGACTCCAAGTACAGTCCCCCAACATGAACCCTGAACTCTGACTCCAAGTACAGTCCTCCAACCGTGAATCCTGACCCCTGGCCCCAAGTACAGTCCCCCAACCCAGAACCCTGAATTCTGATCCCAAGTACAGTCCCCCAATCCTGAACAACTGAACCCTGACCCCAAGTACAGTCCCCCAACACTGAACCCTGACCCCAAGTACAGTCCCCCAAATCTGAACCCCGAACCCAGATCCCAAGTACAGTCCCCCAACACTGAACCCTGACCCCAAGTAAAGTCTCCCAACCCTGAACCCTGACCCCAAATACAGTCGCCCAACCCTGAACCCTGACCCCAAGTACAGTCCCTCAAACCTGAACCCCGAACCCAGACCCCAATTACAGTCTCCCAAACCTGCACACTGACCCCAAGTACAGTCCCACAACACTGAACCCTGAACCCTGAACCCGAGTACAGATCCCAACCCAGAACCCTGAGCTCTGACCCCAAGTACAGTCCCCCAACCCTGAACCCTGAGCTCTGACCCCGAGTACAGTCCCCCAACCCTGAACCCCGAACCCAGATCCCAAGTACAGTCCCCCAACCCTGAACCCTGACCCCAAGTACAGTCCCCCATCCCAGAACCCTGAGCTCTGACCCCAACTACAGTCCCCAAACACTGAACCCTGACCCCATGTACAGTCCCCCAAACCAGAACGCTGACCCCTGACCCCAAGTACAGTCCCCCAACCCAGAATCCTGACCCCAAGTACAGACCTCCAAACCTGAATACAGACAACAAGTACAGTCCCCCAACCTTGAACTCTGACCCCAAGTACAGTCCCTGAACCCTGACCCCTGTCCCCAATTATAGTCCCCCAACACTGCACCCTAAACCCTGACCCCAAGTACAGTCCCCCAACCCTGAACTCTGACCCCAAGTACAGTCCCCCAACCCTGAACCCTGACCCCTGTCCCCAATTATAGTCCCCCAACACTGCACCCTAAACCCTGACCCCAAGTACAGTCCCCAAACCCAGAACCCTGACCCCAAGTGCAGAACCCAACCCTGAACTCTGTCCCCAATACAGTCGTCCAACAATGAACCCTGACCCCTGAACCCAAATACAGTCCCCCAAACCTGAACCCCGTACCCTGACCCCAAGTACAGTTCCCCAACAAGAACCCTGAACTCTGACCCCAAGTACAATCCCCCAGCCCTGAACCCTGACCCCTGACCCCAAGTACCGTCCCCAAACACTGAACGCCGAACCCTGACCCCAAGTACAGTCCCCCAACCCTGAACACTGACCCCAAGTACAGTCCCCCAACCTGAACCCTGACCCCTGAACGCAAGTATAGTCCCCCAAACATGAACCCTGACCCCAAATACAGTCCCCCAATCCTGAACCCTGAACCCTGACCCCAAGTACAGTCCCCCAACCCTGAACCCTGACCCCAAGTACAGTCCCCAAACAATGAACCCTGTACTCTGATCCCAAGTACAGTTGCCCCACCCTGAACCCTAACCCCTGAACCCAAGTATATTCCTCCAAACCTGAACTCTGCATTCTGACCCCAAGGACAGGCATCCAACACTGAACCCTGACACCTGACCCTAAGTACAGTCCCCCAACTCAGAACCCTGAGCTCTGACCCCACGTACAGTCCCCCAACACTAATCCCCGAACCCTGACCTCAACTATAGTCCCACAGCCGTGAACCCTGACACCAAGTACAGTCAACAATCCCTGAACCCTGAACCATGACCCCAAGAACAGTCCTCCAATCCTGAACCCTGACCCCAAGTACAGTCCCCCAACCCTGTACCCTGACCCCAAGTACCGTCCCCCAACCCTGAACCCTGAACCCTCACCCCGAGTACAGTCCCGCAACCCTGAACCCCGAACCCTGACCCCAAGTACAGTCCCCCAACCCAGAACCCTGACCCCTGTACCCAAGTATAGTCCCCCAACCATGACCCCAAGTACAGTTCCCAACCCTGAACACTGAACCCTGACCCCAAGTACAGTCCCCCAATCCTGAACAACTGAGCCCTGACCCCATGTACAGTCCCCCAACAATGAACCCTGACCCCGAGTACAGTCCGCCAACCCTGAACCCTGAACTTTGACACCAAATACAGTTCCCCAAAACTGAAAACTGAACTCTGATCCCAAGTACAGTTGCCCAACCCTGAACCCTGACCCCTGAACACAAGTATAGTCCCCCAAATCTGAACCCTGAACTCTGACCCCATGTACAGTCATCCAACCCTGAACCCTGACCCCAAGTATAGTCCCCCAACACTAATCCCCGAACTCTGACCCCAAGTATAGTCCCCCAACCCAGAACCCTGAACCCTGACCCCAAGTACAGACCCCCAACCCCGAACCCTGACTCCAAGTACAGTCCCCCAACATGAACCCTAAACTCTGACTCCAAGTACAATCCCCCAACCCTGAACTCAGACCCCAGACCCCAAGTACAGTCCCCAAACACTGAACCCTGAACTCTGATCCCAAGTACAGTTCTCCAACCCTGAACCCTCACCCCTGACCCCAAGTACAGTCCCCCAACCCAGAACCCTGAACTCTGATCCCAAGTACAGTCCCCCAATCCTGAACAACTGAACCTTGACCCCAAGTACAGTCCCCCAACACTGAACCCTGACCCCGAGTACAGTCCCCCAACCCTGAACCCCGAACCCAGATCCCAAGTACAGTCTCCCAACCCTGAACCCTGAAGTCTGACACCAAGTACAGTCCCCCAAACCTGAACCCTGACCCCAAGTACAGTCCCCCAATCCAGAACCCTCAACCCTGACCCCAAGAACAGTCCCCCAACAATGAACTCCGGACCCTGACCCCAAGTACAGTCCCCCAACCCTGAACCCTGACCCCTGACCCCAAGTATAGTCCCCCAACACTGAACTCTGACTCCATGTACAGTTCCCCCAACACTGAACCTTGAACTCTGACCTTATGTACAGTCCCAAAACACTGAACCCTGAACCCTGACCCCAATTACAGTCCCCGAACCCTGAACCCCAAACCCTGACCCCAAGTACAGTCCCCCAACATTAATCCCCGAACCGTGACCCCAACTATAGTCCCCCAACCCAGAACCCGGAACCCTGACCCCAAGTACACACCACCAACCCTAAACTCTGACCCCAAATACAGTCCTCCAACGCTGAACCCATGTACAGTCCCCAAAACCTGAACCCCGAACCCTGACCCCAAGTACAGTCCATCAAACAGAACCCTGACCCCTGACCCCAAGTAAAGTCTCCCAACCCTGAACGCTGACCCCAATACAGTCGCCCAACCCTGAACACTGACCCCAAGTACAGTCCCCCAAACCTGAACCCCGAACCCAGACCCCAATTACAGTCTCCCAAACCTGCACACTGACCCCAAGTACAGTCCCACAACACTGAACCCTGAACCCTGAACCCGAGTACAGACCCCAACCCAGAACCCTGAGCTCTGACCCCAAGTATAGTCCCCCAACCCTGAACCCTGAGCTCTGACCCCGAGTACAGTCCCCCAACCCTGAACCCCGAACCCAGATCCCAAGTACAGTCCCCCAACCCTGAACCCTGACCCCGAGTACAGTCCCTCAACTCAGAACCCTGAGCTCTGACCCCAAGTACAGTCCCCCAACCCTGAACCCTGAGCTCTGACCCCAACTACAGTCCCCCAACACTGAAACCTGACCCCATGTACAGTCCCCCAACCCAGAACGCTGACCCCTGACCCCAAGTACAGACTTCCAAACCTGAACACAGACACCAAGTACAGTCCCCCAACCCTGTACTCTGATCCCAAGTACAGTCCCCCAACCCTGAATCCTGACCCCTGTCCCCAATTACAGTCCCCCAACCCTGAACCCTAAACCCTGACCGCAAGTACAGTCCCCCAATCCTGTACCCTGACCCAAAGTACAGTCTCGCAAATCTGCATCCTGACTCCTGACCCCAAGTACAGTCCCCAAACCCAGAACCCTGACCCCAAGTGCAGAACCCAACCCTGAACTCTGACCCCAATACAGTCGTCCAACAATGACCCCTGACCCCTGAACCCAAATACAGTCCCCCAAACCTGAACCCCGTACCCTGACCCCAATTACAGTTCCCCAACATGAACCCTGAACTCTGACCCCAAGTACAATCCCCCAGCGCTGAACCCTGACCCCTGACCCCAAGTACAGTCCCCAAACACTGAACGCCGAACCCTGACCCCAAGTACAGTCCCCCAACCCTGAACACTGACCCCAAGTACAGACCCCCAACCTGAACCCTGACCCCTGAACGCAAGTATAGTCCCCCAAACATGAACCCTGACCCCAAATACAGTCCCCCAATCCTGAACCCTGACCCCAAGTACAGTCCCCCAACCCTGAACCCTGACCCCAAGAACAGTCCCACAATCCTGAACAACTGAACCCTGACCCCAAGTACAGTCCCCCAACCCTGAACCATGACCCCAAGTACAGTCCCCAAACAATGAACCCTGTACTCTGATCCCAAGTACAGTTGCCCCACCCTGAACCCTAACCCCTGAACCCAAGTATATTCCTCCAAACCTGAACTCTGAACTCTGACCCCAAGTACAGGCATCCAAAACTGAACGCTGACACCTAATTCTAAGTACAGTCCCCCAACACAGAACCCTGAGCTCTGACCCCACGTACAGTCCCCCAACACTAATCCCCGAACCCTGACCTCAACTATAGTCCCACAGCCGTGAACCCTGACACCAAGTACAGTCAACAATCCCTGAACCCAGAACCATGACCCCAAGTACAGTCCCCCAACCCTGAAACCTGAACCCTGACCCCACGTAATGTCCCCAAGCCTGATTCCTGACCCCTGACCCCAAGTACAGTTCCCCAACCCTGCACCCTGAACTCTGACCCCAAGTACAGACCCCCAACCCTGAACCCTGACCCCAAGGACCGTCCCCCAACTCTGAATCACTAAACCTGATCCAAAATACAGTCCCCCAACCCTGAACCCTGAACTTTGACCCCAAGAACAGTCCTCCAATCCTGAACCCTGACCCCAAGTACAGTCCCCCAACCCTGTACCCTGACCCCAAGTACCGTGCCCCAACCCTGAACCCTGAACCCTGACCCCGAGTACAGTCACCCAACCCTGAACCCCGAACCCTGATCCCAAGTACAGTCCCCCAACCCAGAACCCTGACCCCTGAACCCAAGTATATTCCCCCAACCCTGAACCCTGACCCCAAGTACAGTCCCCCAACCCTGAACCCTGACCCCTAGTACAGTCCCCCAACCTGAACCCTGACCCCTGAACCCAAGTATAGTCCCCCAACCTTGAACCCTGACCCCAAGTACAGTCCCCCAATCTTGAACAACTGAACCCTGACCCCAAGTACAGTCCCCCAAAACTGAACCCCGAACCCAGATCCCAAGTACTGTCCCCCAATCCTGAACCCTGAACTCTGACACCAACTACAGTCCCCCAAACCTGAACCCTAACCCCAAGTACAGTCCCCCAACACTGAACCCTGACCCCTGAACCCAAGTACATTCCTCCAAACCTGAACTCTGAACCCTGACCCTAAGTACAGTGCCCCTTCCCAGAACCCTGAGCTCAGACCGCAAGTACAGTCCCCCATTCCTGAACCCTGACCACTGAACCCAAGTATAGTCCCCCAACCGTGAACCCTGACCCAAAGTACAGTGAACAAACCCTGAACCCTGAACCCTGACCCCAAGTAATATCCCCAAGCCTGATTCCTGACCCCTGACCACAAGGACAGTCCCCCAACTCTGAATCACTAAAACCTGACCCCAACTACAGTCCCCCAACACTGAACCCTGACCCCGAGTGCAGTCCCCAACCCTGAACCCCGAACCCAGATCCCAAGTACAGTCCCCCAACCCTGAACCCTGAACTCTGACACCAAGTACAGTCCCCCAACCCTGAACCCTGAACTCTGACACCAAGTACAGTCCCCCAACCCTGAACCCTGACCCCAAGTACAGTCCCCCAAACCTGAATCCTGAGCTCTGACCCCCAGTACAGTCCCCCAACACTGAACCCTGACCCCGAGTACAGTCCCCAACCCGGAACCCCGAACCCAGATCCCAAGAACATTCCCCCAAACCTGAACCGTGAACTCTGACCCCAAGTGCAGTCATCCAACCCTGAACCCTGAACCCTGACCCCAAGTACAGTCCCCCAACCCAGAACCCTGAGCTCTGACCCCACGTACAGTCCCCCAACGGTGAACCCTGACCCCTGACCCAAAGTACAGTCCCCCAACCCTGAACACTGACCCCAAGTACAGTCCCCCAACCCTGAACCCAGATCCCAAGTACAGTCCCCCAAACCTGAACTCCGAACCCAGACCCCAATTACAGTCTCCCAAACCTGCACACTGACACCACGTACAGTCCCACAACACTGAACCCTGGACCATAACCCCAAGTACAGTTCCCCAACCCTGAACCCTGACCCCAAGTACAGACCCCAAACCTGAACTCTGACCCCATTTCAGTCCTCCAAACCTGAACCCTGACCCCTGAAGCCAAGAACAGTCCCCCAAACCTGAACCCCGAACCCCGACCCCAAGTACAGTTCCCCATCCAAGAACTCTGACCCCTACCCCAAGTACAGTCCCCCAACCCAGAACGCTGACCCCTGACCCCTAGTACAGTCCGCAAAACAAAAACCTGACCCCAAGTACCGTCCTCCAAACCTGAACCCTGACCCCTGACCCCAAGAACAGTCCCCCAACACTGAACCCTGACCCCACGTACAGTCCCCCAACCCTGTACTCTGACCCCAAGTACAGTCCCCCAATCCTGAATCATGACCCCTGTCCCCAATTACAGTCCCCCAACCCTGAACCTGGAACCCTGACCCCAAGTACAGTCCCCCAACCCTGTACCCTGATCCCAAGTACAGTCTCGCAAACCTGCATCCTGACCCCTGACCCCAAGTATAGTCCACCAAAACGGAACGCCGAACCCTGACCCTAAGTACAGTCCCCCAACCCTGTACCCTGACCCCAAGTACAGAACCCAACCCTGAACTCTGACCCCATTACAGTCGTCCAACAATGAACCCTGACCCCTGAACCCAAGTAAGACCCCCAAACCTGAACCCCGTACCCTGACCCCAAGTACCGTTCCCCAACACGAACCCTGAACTCTGACCCCAAGTACAACCCCCAACCCTGAACCCTGACCCCAAGTACCGACCCAAAAACTGAACACCGAACCCTGGCCACAAGTACAGTCCCCCAACCCTGAACCCTGACCCCAAATACAGTCCCCCAATCCTGAACCCTGAACCCTGACCCCAAGTACAGTCCCCCAACCCTGAACCCTGACCCCAAGAACAGTCCCGCAATCCTGAACAACTGAACCCTGACCCCAAGTACAGTCCCCCAACCCTGAACCCTGACCCCAAGTACAGTCCCCCAACAATGAACCCTGTACTCTGATACCAAGTACAGTTGCCCCACCCTGAACCCTAACCCCTGAACCCAAGTATATTCCTCCAAACCTGAACTCTGAACTCTGACCCCAAGTACAGGCATCCAACACTGAACCCTGACACCTGACCCTAAGTACAGTCCCCCAACACCAAACCCTGAGCTCTGACCCCACGTACAGTCCCCCAACACTAATCCCCGAACCCTGACCTCAACTGTAGTCCCACAGCCGTGAACCCTGATACCAAGTACAGTCAACAATCCCTGAACCCTGAACCATGACCCCAAGTACAGTCCTCCAACCCTGAAACCTGAACCCTGACCCCACGTAATGCCCCCAAGCCTGATTCCTGACCCCTGACCCCAAGTACAGTTCCCCAACCCTGCACCCTGAACTCTGACCCCAAGTACAGACCCCCAACCCTGAACCCTGACCCCAAGGACCGTCCCCCAACTCTGAATCACTAAACCTGATCCAAAATACAGTCCCCCAACCCTGAACCCTGAACTTTGACCCCAAGAACAGTCCTCCAATCCTGAACCCTGACCCCAAGTACAGTCCCCCAACCCTGTACCCTGACCCCAAGTACCGTGCCCCAACCCTGAACCCTGAACCCTGACCCCGAGTACAGTCACCCAACCCTGAACCCCGAACCCTGATCCCAAGTACAGTCCCCCAACCCAGAACCCTGACCCCTGAACCCAAGTATATTCCCCCAACCCTGAACCCTGACCCCAAGTACAGTCCCCCAACCCTGAACCCTGACCCCTAGTACAGTCCCCCAACCTGAACCCTGACCCCTGAACCCAAGTATAGTCCCCCAACCTTGAACCCTGACCCCAAGTACAGTCCCCCAATCTTGAACAACTGAACCCTGACCCCAAGTACAGTCCCCCAAAACTGAACCCCGAACCCAGATCCCAAGTACTGTCCCCCAATCCTGAACCCTGAACTCTGACACCAACTACAGTCCCCCAAACCTGAACCCTAACCCCAAGTACAGTCCCCCAACACTGAACCCTGACCCCTGAACCCAAGTACATTCCTCCAAACCTGAACTCTGAACCCTGACCCTAAGTACAGTGCCCCTTCCCAGAACCCTGAGCTCAGACCGCAAGTACAGTCCCCCATTCCTGAACCCTGACCACTGAACCCAAGTATAGTCCCCCAACCGTGAACCCTGACCCAAAGTACAGTGAACAAACCCTGAACCCTGAACCCTGACCCCAAGTAATATCCCCAAGCCTGATTCCTGACCCCTGACCACAAGGACAGTCCCCCAACTCTGAATCACTAAAACCTGACCCCAACTACAGTCCCCCAACACTGAACCCTGACCCCGAGTGCAGTCCCCAACCCTGAACCCCGAACCCAGATCCCAAGTACAGTCCCCCAACCCTGAACCCTGAACTCTGACACCAAGTACAGTCCCCCAACCCTGAACCCTGAACTCTGACACCAAGTACAGTCCCCCAACCCTGAACCCTGACCCCAAGTACAGTCCCCCAAACCTGAATCCTGAGCTCTGACCCCCAGTACAGTCCCCCAACACTGAACCCTGACCCCGAGTACAGTCCCCAACCCGGAACCCCGAACCCAGATCCCAAGAACATTCCCCCAAACCTGAACCGTGAACTCTGACCCCAAGTGCAGTCATCCAACCCTGAACCCTGAACCCTGACCCCAAGTACAGTCCCCCAACCCAGAACCCTGAGCTCTGACCCCACGTACAGTCCCCCAACGGTGAACCCTGACCCCTGACCCAAAGTACAGTCCCCCAACCCTGAACACTGACCCCAAGTACAGTCCCCCAACCCTGAACCCAGATCCCAAGTACAGTCCCCCAAACCTGAACTCCGAACCCAGACCCCAATTACAGTCTCCCAAACCTGCACACTGACACCACGTACAGTCCCACAACACTGAACCCCGGACCATAACCCCAAGTACAGTTCCCCAACCCTGAACCCTGACCCCAAGTACAGACCCCAAACCTGAACTCTGACCCCATTTCAGTCCTCCAAACCTGAACCCTGACCCCTGAAGCCAAGAACAGTCCCCCAAACCTGAACCCCGAACCCCGACCCCAAGTACAGTTCCCCATCCAAGAACTCTGACCCCTACCCCAAGTACAGTCCCCCAACCCAGAACGCTGACCCCTGACCCCTAGTACAGTCCGCAAAACAAAAACCTGACCCCAAGTACCGTCCTCCAAACCTGAACCCTGACCCCTGACCCCAAGAACAGTCCCCCAACACTGAACCCTGACCCCACGTACAGTCCCCCAACCCTGTACTCTGACCCCAAGTACAGTCCCCCAATCCTGAATCATGACCCCTGTCCCCAATTACAGTCCCCCAACCCTGAACCTGGAACCCTGACCCCAAGTACAGTCCCCCAACCCTGTACCCTGATCTCAAGTACAGTCTCGCAAACCTGCATCCTGACCCCTGACCCCAAGTATAGTCCACCAAAACGGAACGCCGAACCCTGACCCTAAGTACAGTCCCCCAACCCTGTACCCTGACCCCAAGTACAGAACCCAACCCTGAACTCTGACCCCATTACAGTCGTCCAACAATGAACCCTGACCCCTGAACCCAAGTAAGACCCCCAAACCTGAACCCCGTACCCTGACCCCAAGTACCGTTCCCCAACATGAACCCTGAACTCTGACCCCAAGTACAACCCCCAACCCTGAACCCTGACCCCAAGTACCGACCCAAAAACTGAACACCGAACCCTGGCCACAAGTACAGTCCCCCAACCCTGAACCCTGACCCCAAATACAGTCCCCCAATCCTGAACCCTGAACCCTGACCCCAAGTACAGTCCCCCAACCCTGAACCCTGACCCCAAGAACAGTCCCGCAATCCTGAACAACTGAACCCTGACTCCAAGTACAGTCCCCCAACCCTGAACCCTGACCCCAAGTACAGTCCCCCAACAATGAACCCTGTACTCTGATACCAAGTACAGTTGCCCCACCCTGAACCCTAACCCCTGAACCCAAGTATATTCCTCCAAACCTGAACTCTGAACTCTGACCCCAAGTACAGGCATCCAACACTGAACCCTGACACCTGACCCTAAGTACAGTCCCCCAACACCAAACCCTGAGCTCTGACCCCACGTACAGTCCCCCAACACTAATCCCCGAACCCTGACCTCAACTGTAGTCCCACAGCCGTGAACCCTGATACCAAGTACAGTCAACAATCCCTGAACCCTGAACCATGACCCCAAGTACAGTCCTCCAACCCTGAAACCTGAACCCTGACCCCACGTAATGCCCCCAAGCCTGATTCCTGACCCCTGACCCCAAGAACAGTTCCCCAACACTGCACCCTGAACTCTGACACCAAGTACAGTCCCCCAACCCTGAACCCTGAACTTTGACCACAAGAACAGTCCTCCAATCCTGAACCCTGACCCCAAGTACAGTCCCCCAACCCTGTACCGTGACCCCTAGTACCGTCCCCCAACCCTGAACCCTGAACCCTGACCCCGAGTACAGTCCCCCAACCCTGAACCCCGAACCCTGATCCCAAGTACAGTCCCCCAACCCTGTACCCTCACCCCAAGTACAGTCCCCCAACCCAGAACCCTGACCCCTGAACCAAAGTATAGTCCCCCAACCCTGACCCCAAGTACAGTTCCCCAACCCTGAACACTGAACCCTGACCCCAAGTACAGTCCCCCAATCCTGAACAACTGAGCCCTGACCCCATGTACAGTCCCCCAAGAATGAACCCTGACCACGAGTACAGTCCGCCAACCCTGAACCCTGAACTTTGACACCAAATACAGTTCCCCAACACTGAACCCTGAATTCTGATCCCAAGTACGGTTGCCCAACCCTGAACCCTGACCCCTGAACACAAGTATAGTCCCCCAAACCTGAACCCTGAACTCTGATCCCAAGTACAGTCATCCAACCCTGACCCCTGACCCCAAGTAGAGTCCCCCAACACTAAACCCCGAACCCTGACCCCAAGTATAGTCCCCCAACCCAGAACCCTGAACCCTGACCCCAAGTACAGATCCCCAACCCTGAATTCTGACCCCAAGTACAGTCCTCCAACCCTGACCCCAAGTACAGACCCCCAAACACGAACCCTGACTGCAAGTACAGTCCCCCAACATGAACCCTGAACTCTGACTCCAAGTACAATCCCCCAACCCTGAACTCAGACCCATGACCCCAAGTACAGTCCCCAAACACTGAACCCTGAACTCTGATCCCAAGTACAGTTCTCCAACCCTGAACCCTCACCCCTGACCCCAAGTACAGTCCCCCAACCCAGAACAACTGAACCCTGACCCCAAGTACAGTCCCCCAACACTGAACCCTGACCCCGAGTACAGTCCCCCAACCCTGAACCCCGAACCCAGATCCCAAGTACAGTCCCCCAACCCTGAACCCTGAAGTCTGACACCAAGTACAGTCCCCCAAACCTGAACCCTGACCCCAAGTACAGTCCCCCAATCCAGAACCCTCAACCCTGACCCCAAGTACAGTCCCCCAACACTGAACTCCGGACCCTGACCCCAAGTACAGTCCCCCAACCCTGAACTCTGACTCCAAGTACAGTTCCCCCAACACTGAACCTTGAACTCTGATCTTATGTACAGTCCCAAAACACTGAACCCTGACCCCAATTACAGTCCCCCAACTCTGAACCCCAAACACTGACCCCAAGTACAGTCCCCCAACCCTAAACCCTGACCCCTGACCCAAAGTACAGTCCCCCAACATTAATCCCCGAACCATGACCCCAAGTATAGTCCCCCACCCAGAACCCGGAACCCTGACCCCAAGTACACACCACCAACCCTAAACTCTGACCCCAAATACAGTCCTCCAACGCTGAACCCAAGTACAGTCCCCAAAACCTGAACCCCGAACCCTGACCCCAAGTACAGTCCCCCAAACAGAACCCTGACCCCTGACCCTAGTAAAGTCTCCCAACCCTGAACCCTGACCCCAAATACAGTCGCCCAACCCTGAACCCAAGTACAGTCCCCCAAACCTGAACCCCGAACCCAGACCCCAATTACAGTCTCCCAAACCTGCACACTGACCCCAAGTACAGTCCCACAACACTGAACCCTGAACCCTGAACCCGAGTACAGACCCCAACCCAGAACCGTGAGCTCTGACCCCAAGTACAGTCCCCCAACCCTGAACCCTGAGCTCTGACCCCGAGTACAGTCCCACAACCCTGAACCCCGAACCCAGATCCCAAGTACAGTCCCCAAACCCTGAACCCTGACCCCGAGTACAGTCCCCCAACCCAGAACCCTGAGCTCTGACCCCAAGTACAGTCCCCCATCCCTGAACCCTGAGCTCTGACCCAACTACAGTCCCCAACACTGAACCCTGACCCCATGTACAGTCCCCCAACCCAGAACGCTGACCCCTGACCCCAAGTACAGTCCCCCAACCCAGAAACCTGACCCCAAGTACAGACCTCCAAACCTGAACACAGACACCAAGTACAGTCCCCCAACACTGAAGCCTGAACCCACGTACATTCCCCCAACCCTGAACTCTGACCCCAAATACAGTCCCCCAACCCTAAACCCTGACCCCTGACCGAAAGTACAGTCCCCCAACATTAATCCCCGAACCGTGACCCCAAGTATAGTCCCCCAACCCTGAACCCGGAACCCTGTCCCCAAGTACACACCACCAACCCTAAACTCTGATCCCAAATACAGTCCTCCAACGCTGAACCCAAGTACAGTCCCCAAAACCTGAACCCCGAACCCTGACCCCAAGTACAGTCTCCCAAACAGAACCCTGACCCCAAGTAAAGTCTCCCAAACATGAACCCTGACCCCAAATACAGTCGCCCAACCCTGAACTCTGACCCCAAGTACAGTCCCCCAACCCTGAACCCTGACCCCTGTCCCCAATTACAGTCCCCCAACCCTGAACCCTAAACTCTGACCCCAAGTACAGTCCCCCAACACTGAACCCTGACCCCAAGTACAGTCTCGCAAATCTGCATCCTGACTCCTGACCCTAAGTACAGTCCCCAAACCCAGAACCCTGACCCCAAGTGCAGAACCCAACCCTGAACTCTGACCCCAATACAGTCGTCCAACAATGAACCCTGACCCCTGAACCCAAATACAGTCCCCCAAACCTGAATCCCGTATCCTGACCCCAAGTACAGTCCCCAAACACTGAACGCCGAACCCTGACCCCAAGTACAGTGCCCCAACCCTGAACACTGACCCCAAGTACAGTCCCCCAACCTGAACCCTGACGCCTGAACGCAAGTATAGTCCCCCAAACATGAACCCTGACCCCAAATACAGTCCCCCAATCCTGAACCCTGAACCCTGACCCCAAGTACAGTCCCCCAACCCTGAACCCTGACCCCAAGAACAGTCCCGCAATCCTGAACAACTGAACCCTGACCCCAAGTACAGTCCCCCAACCCTGAACCCTGACCCCAAGTACAGTCCCCCAACAATGAACCCTGTACTCTGATCCCAAGTACAGTTGCCCCACGCTGAACCCTAACCCCTGAACCCAAGTATATTCCTCCAAACCTGAACTCTGAACTCTGACCCCATGTACAGGCATCCAACATTGAACCCTGACACCTGACCCTAAGTACAGTCCCCCAACACAGAACCCTGAGCTCTGACCCCACGTAGAGTCCCCCAACACTAATCCTCGAACCCTGACCTCAACTATAGTCCCACAGCCATGAACCCTGACACCAAGTACAGTTAACAATCCCTGAACCCTGAACCATGACCCCAAGTACAGTCCCCCAACCCTGAAACCTGAACCCTGACCCCACGTAATGTCCCCAAGCCTGATTCCTGACCCCTGACCCCAAGTACAGTTCCCCAATCCTGCACCCTGAACTCTGACCCCAAGTACAGACCCCCAACCCTGAACCCTGACCCCAAGGACAGTCCCCCAACTCTGAATCACTCAACCTGATCCTAAATACAGTCCCTCAACCCTGAACCCTGAACTTTGACCACAAGAACAGTCCTCCAATCCTGAACCCTGACCCCAAGTACAGTCCCCCAACCCTGTACCCTGACCCCAAGTACCGTCCCCCAACCCTGAACCCTGAACCCTGACCCCGAGTACAGTCCCCCAACCCTGAACCCCGAACACTGATCCCAAGTACAGTCCCCCAACCCGTTACCCTGACCCCAAGTACAGTCCCCCAACCCAGAACCCTGACCCCTGAACCCAAGTATAGTTCCCCAACCTTGAAACCTGACACCAAGTACTGTCCCCCAACCCTGAACCCTGAACCCTGACCCCGAGTACAGTCCCCCAACCCTGAACCCCGAACCCTGATCCCAAGTACAGTCCCCCAACCCTGTAACCTGACCCCAAGTACAGTCCCCCAACCCAGAACCCTGACCCCTGAACCCAAGTATATTCCCCCAACCCTGAACCCTGACCCCAAGTACAGCCCCCCAACCCTGAACCCTGACCCCTAGTACAGTCCCCCAACCCTGAACCCTGACCCCAAGTACAGTCCCCCAACCCTGAACCCTGAACCCTGACCCCAAGTACAGTCACCAAACCCTGAACCCAGAACCCTGACCCCAAGTACAGTCCCCCAATCCTGAACAACTGAGCCCTGACCCCATGTACAGTCCCCCAACAATGAACCCTGACCCCGAGTACAGTCCCCCAACCCTGAACCCTGAACTCTGACAACAAATACAGTGCCCCAACCTTGAACCCAGAACCCTGACCCCAAGTACAGTCCCCCAACACTGAACCCTGAACTCTGATCCGAAGTCCAGTTGCCCAACCCTGAACCCTGACCCCTGAACACAAGTACAGTCCCCCAAACATGAACCCTGAACTCTGACCCCAAGTACAGTCCCCCAACACTAATCACCGAACCCTGACCCCAAGTACAGTCCCCCAACCATGAATTCTGACCCCAAGTACAGTCCTCCAATCTGACTCCAAGTACAGACCCCCAACCCCGAATCCTGACTCCAAGTACAGTCCCCCAACATGAACCCTGAACTCTGACTCCAATTACAATCCCCCAAACCTGAACTCTGACCCCTGACTCCAAGTACAGTCCCCCAACATGAACCCTGAACTCTGACTCCAAGTACAGTCCTCCAACCGTGAATCCTGACCCCTGGCCCCAAGTACAGTCCCCCAACCCAGAACCCTGAACTCTGATCCCAAGTACAGTCCCCCAATCCTGAACAACTGAACCCTGACCCCAAGTATAGTCCCCCAACACTGAACCCTGACCCCAAGTAAAGTCTCCGAACCCTTAACCCTGACCCCAAATACAGTCGCCCAACCCTGAACCCTGACCACAAGTACAGTCCCCCAAACCTGAACCCCGAACCCAGACCCCAATTTCAGTCTCCCAAACCTGCACACTGACCCCAAGTACAGTCCCACAACACTGAACTCTGAACCCTGAACCCGAGTACAGATCCCAACCCAGAACCCTGAGCTCTGACCCCAAGTACAGTCCCCCAACCCTGAACCCTGAGCTCTGACCCCGAGTACAGTCCCCCAACCCTGAACCCCGAACCCAGATCCCAAGTACAGTCCCCCAACCCTGAACCCTGACCCCGAGTACAGTCCCCCAACCCAGAACCCTGAGCTCTGACCCCAAGTACAGTCCCCCAACCCTGAACCCTGAGCTCTGACCCCAACTACAGTCCCCCAACACTGAACCCTGACCCCATGTACAGTCCCCCAACCCAGAACGCTGACCCCTGACCCCAAGTACAGTCCCCCAACCCAGAACCCTGACCCCAAGTACAGATCTCCAAACCTGAACACAGACACCAAGTACAGTCCCCCAACACTGAAGCCTGACCCCACGTACATTCCCCCAACCCTGAACTCTGACCCCAAGTACAGTCCCCCAACCCTGAACCCTGACCCCTGTCCCCAATTATAGTCCCCCAACCCTGAACCCTAAACCCTGACCCCAAGTACAGTCCCCAAACCCAGAACCCTGACCCCAAGTGCAGAACCCAACCCTGAACTCTGACCCCAATACAGTCGTCCAACAATGAACCCTGACCCCTGAACCCAAATACAGTCCCCCAAACCTGAACCCCGTACCCTGACCCCAAGTACAGTTCCCCAACATGAACCCTGAACTCTGACCCCAAGTACAATCCCCCAGCCCTGAACCCTGACCCCTGACCCCAAGTACAGACCCCAAACACTGAACGCCGAACCCTGACCCCAAGTACAGTCCCCCAACCCTGAACACTGACCCCAAGTACAGTCCCCCAACCTGAACCCTGACCCCTGAACGCAAGTATAGTCCCCCAAACATGAACCCTGACCCCAAATACAGTCCCCCAATCCTGAACCCTGAACCCTGACCCCAAGTACAGTCCCCCAACCCTGAACTCTGACCCCAAGAACAGTCCCGCAATCCTGAACAACTGAACCCTGACCCCAAGTACAATCCCCCAACCCTGAACCCTGACCCCAAGTACAGTCCCCCAACAATGAACCCTGTACTCTGATCCCAAGTACAGTTGCCCCACCCTGAACCTTAACCCCTGAACCCAAGTATATTCCTCCAAACCTGAACTCTGAACTCTGACCCCATGTACAGGCATCCAACACTGAACCCTGACACCTGACCCTAAGTACAGTCCCCCAACACAGAACCCTGAGCTCTGACCCCACGTAGAGTCCCCCAACACTAATCCCCGAACCCTGACCTCAACTGTAGTCCCACAGCCGTGAACCCTGACACCAAGTACAGTCAACAATCCCTGAACCCTGAACCATGACCCCAAGTACAGTCCCCCAACCCTGAAACCTGAACCCTGACCCCACGTAATGTCCCCAAGTCTGATTCCTGACCCCTGACCCCAAGTACAGTTCCCCAACCCTGCACCCTGAACTCTGACCCCAAGTACAGACCCCCAACCCTGAACCCTGACCCCAAGGGCAGTCCCCCAACTATGAATCACTAACCCTGATCCTAAATACAGTCCCCCAACCCTGGACCCTGAACTTTGACCCCAAGAACAGTCCTCCAATCCTGAACCCTGACCCCAAGTACAGTCCCCCAACCCTGTACCCTGACCCCAAGTACCGTCCCCCAACCCTGAACCCTGACCCCGAGTACAGTCCCCCAACCCTGAACCCCGAACCCTGATCCCAAGTACAGTCCCCCAACCCTGTACCCTGACCCCAAGTACAGTCCCCCAACCCAGAACCCTGACCCCTGAACCCAAGTATAGTCCCCCAACCCTGACCCCAAGTACAGTTCCCAACCCTGAACACTGAACCCTGACCCCAAGTACAGTCCCCCAATCCTGAACAACTGAGCCCTGACCCCATGTACAGTCCCCCAACAATGAACCCTGACCCCGAGTACAGTCCGCCAACCCTGAACCCTGAACTTTGACACCAAATACAGTTCCCCAACACTGAACCCTGAACTCTGATCCCAAGTACAGTTGCCCAACCCTGAACCCTGACCCCTGAACACAAGTATAGTCCCCCAAACCTGAACCCTGAACTCTGACCCCAAGTACAGTCATCCAACCCTGAACCCTGACCCCAAGTATAGTCCCCCAACACTAATCCCCGAACCCTGACCCCAAGTATAGTCCCCCAACCCAGAACCCTGAACCTTGACCCCAAGTACAGATCCCTAACCCTGAATTCTGACCCCAAGTACAGTCCTCCAACCCTGACCCCAAGTACAGACCCCCAACCCCGAACCCTGACTCCAAGTACAGTCCCCCAACATGAACACTGAACTCTGACTCCAAGTTCAATCCCCCAACCCTGAACTCAGACCCCTGACCCCAAGTACAGTCCCCAATCACTGAACCCTGAACTCTGATCACAAGTACAGTCCCCCAATCCTGAACAACTGAACCCTGACCCCAAGTATAGTCCCCCAACACTGAACCCTGACCCCGAGTACAGTCCCCCAACCCAGAACCCTGAACTCTGATCCCAAGTACAGTCCCCCAACCCTGAACCCTGAAGTCCTGACACCAAGTACAGTCCCCCAATCCTGAACCCTGAAGTCCTGACACCAAGTACAGTCCCCCAATCCTGAACCCTGACCCCTGACCCCAAGTATAGTCCCCCAACCCTGAACTCCGGACCCTGACCCCAAGTACAGTCCCCCAACCCTGAACCCTGACCCCTGACCCCAAGTATAGTCCCCCAACCCTGAACTCCGACTCCAAGTACAGTTCCCCCAACACTGAACCTTGAACTCTGACCTTATGTACAGTCCCAAAACCCTGAACCCCAAACCCTGACCCCAAGTACAGTCCCCCAACCCTAAACCCTGACCCCTGACCCAAAGTACAGTCCCCCAACATTAATCCCTGAACCGTGACCCCAAGTATAGTCCCCCAAACCAGAACCCGGAACCCTGACCCCAAGTACACACCACCAACCCTAAACTCTGACCCCAAATACAGTCCTCCAACGCTGAACCCAAGTACAGTCCCCAAAACCTGAACCCCGAACTCAGATCCCAAGTACAGTCCCCCAAACCTGAACCCTGACCCCGAGTACAGTCCCCCAACCCAGAACCCTGAGCTCTGACCCCAAGTACAGTCCACCAACCCTGAACCCTGAGCTCTGACCCCAACTACAGTCCCCCAACACTGAACCCTGACCCCATGTACAGTCCCCCAACCCAGAACGCTGACCCCTGACCCCAAGTACAGTCCCCCAACCCAGAACCCTGACCCCAAGTATAGACCTCCAAACCTGAACACAGACACCAAGTACATTCCCCCAACCCTGAACTCTGACACCAAGTACAGTCCCCCAACCCTGAACCCTGACCCCTGTCCCCAATTATAGTCCCCCAACCCTGAACCCTAAACCCTGACCCCAAGTACAGGCCCCCAACCCTGTACCCTGACCCCAAGTACAGTCTCGCAAATCTGCATCCTGACTCCTGACCCCAAGTACAGTCCCCAAACCCAGAACCCTGACCACAAGTGCAGAACCCAACCCTGAACTCTGACCCCAATACAGTCGTCCAACAATGAACCCTGACCCCTGAACCCAAATACAGTCCCCCAAACCTGAACCCCGTACCCTGACCCCAAGTACAGTTCCCCAACATGAACCCTGAACTCTGACCCCAAGTACAATCCCCCAGCCCTGAACCCTGACCCCTGACCCCAAGTACAGTCCCCAAACACTGAACGCCGAACCCTGACCCCAAGTACAGTCCCCCAACCCTGAACACTGACCCCAAGTACAGTCCCCCAACCTGAACCCTGACCCCTGAACACAAGTATAGTCCCCCAAACATGAACCCTGACCTCAAATACAGTCCCCCAATCCTGAACCCTGAACCCTGACCCCAAGTACAGTCCCCCCACCCTGAACCCTGACCCCAAGAACAGTCCCGCAATCCTGAACAACTGAACCCTGACCCCAAGTACAGTCCCCCAACCCTGAACCCTGACCCCAAGTACAGTCCCCCAACAATGAACCCTGTACTCTGATCCCAAGTACAGTTGCCCCACCCTGAACCCTAACCCCTGAACCCAAGTATATTCCTCCAAACCTGAACTCTGAACTCTGACCCCAAGTACAGGCATCCAACACTGAACCCTGACACCTGACCCTAAGTACAGGCCCCCAACACAGAACCCTGAGCTCTGACCCCACGTACAGTCCCCCAACACTAATCCCCGAACCCTGACCTCAACTGTAGTCCCACAGCCGTGAACCCTGACACCAAGTACAGTCAACAATCCCTGAACCCTGAACCATGACCCCAAGTACAGTCCCCCAACCCTGAAACCTGAACCCTGACCCCACGTAATGTCCCCAAGTCTGATTCCTGACCCCTGACTCCAAGTACAGTTCCCCAACCCTGCACCCTGAACTCTGACCCCAAGTACAGACCCCCAACCCTGAAACCTGACCCCAAGGACAGTCCCCCAACTCTGAATCACTAAACCTAATCCTAAATACAGTCCCCCAACCCTGAACCCTGAACTTTGACCCCAAGAACAGTCCTACAATCCTGAACCCTGACCCCAAGTACAGTCCCCCAACCCTGTACCCTGACCCCAAGTACCGTCCCCCAACCCTGAACCCTGAACCCTGACCCCGAGTACAGTCCCCCAACCCTGAACCCCGAACCCTGATCCCAAGTACAGTCCCCCAACCCAGAACCCTGACCCCTGAACCCAAGTATATTCTCCCAACTCTGAACCCTGACCCCAAGTACAGTCCCCCAACCCTGAACCCTGACCCCTAGTACAGTCCCCCAACCTGAACCCTGACCACTGATCCCAAGTACAGTCCCCCAACCCAGAACCCTGACCCCTGAACCCAAGTATATTCTCCCAACTCTGAACCCTGACCCCAAGTACAGTCCCCCAACCCTGAACCCTGACCCCTAGTACAGTCCCCCAACCTGAACCCTGACCACTGAACCCAAGTATAGTCCCCCAACCTTGAACCCTGACGCCAAGTACAGTCCCCCAACACTGAACCCCGAACCCAGATCCCAAGTACTGTCCCCCAATCCTGAACCCTGAACTCTGACACCAAATACAGTCCCACAAACCTGAACCCTAACCCCAAGTACAGTCCCCCAACACTGAACCCTGACCCCTGAACCCAAGTACATTCCTCCAAACCTGAACTCTGAACCCTGACCCTAAGTACAGTGCCCCTTCCCAGAACCCTAAGCTCTGACCCCAAGTACAGTCCCCCATTCCTGAACCCTGACCACTGAACCCAAGTATAGTTCCCCAACCGTGAACCCTGACCCCAAGTACAGTGAACAAACCCTGAACCCTGAACCCTGACCCCAAGTACAGTCCCCCAAGCCTGAAACCTGAACCCTGACCCCACGTAATATCCCCAAGCCTGATTCCTGACCCCTGACCCCAAGGACAGTCCCCCAACTCTGAATCACTAAAACCTGACCCCAACTACAGGCCCCCAACACTGAACCCTGACCCCGAGTGCCGTCCCCAACCCTGAACTCCGAACCCAGATCCCAAGTACAGTCCCCCAACCCTGAACCCTGAACTCTGACACCAAGTACAGTCCACCAACCCTGAACCCTGACCCCAAGTACAGTCCCCCAACACTGAACCCTGACCCCGAGTACAGTCCCCAATCCTGAACCCCGAACCCAGATCCCAAGAACAGTCCCCCAAACCTGAACCGTGAACTCTGACCCCAAGTGCAGTCATCCAACCCTGAACCCTGAACCCTGACCCCAAGTACAGTCCCCCAACACAGAACCCTGAGCTCTGACCCCACGTACAGTCCCCCAACGGTGAACCCTGACCCCTGACCCAAAGTACAGTCCCCCAACCCTGAACACTGACCCCAAGTACAGTCCCCCAAACCTGAACTCCGAACCCAGACCCCAATTACAGTCTCCCAAACCTGCACACTGACTCCACCTACAGTCCCACAACACTGAACCCCGGACCCTGACCCCAAGTACAGTTCCACAACCCTGAACCCTGACCCCAAGTACAGACCCCAAACCTGAACTCTGACCCCATTTCAGTCCTCCAAACCTGAACCCTGACCCCTGAAGCCAAGAACAGTCCCCCAAAACTGAACACCGAACCCTGACCCCAAGTACAGTTCCCCATCCAAGAACTCTGACCCCTACCCCAAGTACAGTCCCCCAACCCAGAACGCTGACCCCTGACCCCTAGTACAGTCCCCCAACACAAAAACCTGACCCCAAGTACAGTCCTCCAAACCTGAACCCTGACCCCTGACCCCAAGAACAGTCCCCCAACACTGAACCCTGACCCCACGTACAGTCCCCCAACCCTGTACTCTGACCACAAGTACAGTCCCCCAATCCTGAATCCTGACCCCTGTCCCCAATTACAGTCCGCCAACCCTGAACCTGGAACCCTGACCCCAAGTACAGTCTCGCAAACCTGCATCCTGACCCCTGACCCCAAGTACAGTCCACCAAAACGGAACCCTGACCCCTGAACCCAAGTACAGTCCCCCAACCCTGAACCCTAACCCCAAGTACAGTCCCCCAACACTGAACCCTGACCCCTGAACCCAAGTACATTCCTCCAAACCTGAACTCTGAACCCTGACCCTAAATACAGTCCCCCAACCCAGAAGCCTGAGCTCTGACCCCAAGAACAGTCCCCCACTCCTGAACCCTGACCCCAAGTACAGTCCCCCATTCTTGAACCCTGACCCAAAGTACAGTCCCCCAACCTGACCCCTGACCACTGAACCCAAGTATAGTCCCCCAACCGTGAACCCTGTCCCCAAGTACAGTGAACAAACCCTGAACCCTGACCCCAAGTACAGTCCCACAACCCTGAAACCTGAACCATGACCCCACGTAATATCCCCAAGTCTGATTCCTGACCCCTGACCCCAAGGACAGTCCCCCAACTCTGAATCACTAAAACCTGACCCCAACTACAGTCCCCCAACCCTGAACCCTGAACTTTGACCCCAAGAACAGTCCCCCAATCCTGAACCCTGACCCCAAGTACAGCCCCCAACCCTGAACCCTGACCAAAAGTACAGTCCCGGTACCCTGAACCCTGACCCCAACTACAGTCCCCCAACGCAGTACCCTGAACTTTGACCCCAAGAACAGTCCCCAAATCCTGAACCTTGACCACAAGTACCATCCCCCAACCCTGAACCCTGACCCCAAATACAGTCCCCCAACCCTGAACCCCGAACCCTGATCGCAAGTACAGTCCCCCAACCCTGTACCCTGACCCCATGTACAGTCCCCCAACCTTGAACCCTGACCCCTGAACCCAAGTATATTCCCCCAACCCTGACCCCAAGAACAGTTCCCCAACCCTGAACCCTGACCCCAAGTACAGTGCCCCAACCCTGAACCCTGACCCCAAGTACAGTCCCCCAACCCTGAACCCTGACCCCTGACCCCAAGTACAGTCATCAAACCCTGAACAGAGAACCCTGACCCCAAGTACAGTCCCCCAATCCTGAAACCTGAACTCTGACAACAAATACAGTGCCCCAATCTTGAACCCAGAACCCTGACCCCAAGTACAGTCCCCCAACACTGAACCCTGAACTCTGATCCCAAGTCCAGTTGCCCAACCCTGAACCCTGACCCCTGAACACAAGTACAGTCCCCCAAACATGAACCCTGAACTCTGACCCTAAGTACAGTCCCCCAACACTAATCACCGAACCCTGACCCCAAGTACAGTCCCTCAACCACGAATTCTGACCCCAAGTACAGTCCTCCAATCTGACTCCAAGTACAGACCCCCAACCCCGAATCCTGACTCCAAGTACAGTCCCCCAACATGAACCCTGAACTCTGACTCCAATTACAATCCCCCAAACCTGAACTCTGACCCCTGACTCCAAGTACAGTCCCCCAACATGAACCCTGAACTCTGACTCCAAGTACAGTCCTCCAACCGTGAATCCTGACCCCTGGCCCCAAGTACAGTCCCCCAACCCAGAACCCTGAACTCTGATCCCAAGTACAGTCCCCCAAACCTGAACCCCGAACCCAGATCCCAAGTACAGTCCCCCAACACTGAACCCTGACCCCAAGTAAAGTCTCCCAACCCTTAACCCTGACCCCAAATACAGTCGCCCAACCCTGAACCCTGACCACAAGTACAGTCCCCCAAACCTGAACCCCGACCCAGACCCCAATTTCAGTCTCCCAAACCTGCACACTGACCCCAAGTACAGTCCCACAACACTGAACCCTGAACCCTGAACCCGAGTACAGATCCCAACCCAGAACCCTGAGCTCTGACCCCAAGTACAGTCCCCCAACCCTGAACCCTGAGCTCTGACCCCGAGTACAGTCCCCCAACACTGAACCCCGAACCCAGATCCCAAGTACAGTCCCCCAACCCTGAACCATGACCCCGAGTACAGTCCCCCAACCCAGAACCCTGAGCTCTGACCCCAAGTACAGTCCCCCAACCCTGAACCCTGAGCTCTGACCCCAACTACAGTCCCCCAACACTGAACCCTGACCCCATGTACAGTCCCCCAACCCAGAACGCTGACCCCTGACCCCAAGTACAGTCCCCCAACCCAGAACCCTGACCCCAAGTACAGTCCCCCAACCCTGAACCCTGACCCCTGTCCCCAATTATAGTCCCCCAACCCTGAACCCTAAACCCTGACCCCAAGTACAGTCCCCCAACCCTGTACCCTGACCCCAAGTACAGTCTCACAAATCTGCATCCTGACTCCTGACCCCAAGTACAGTCCCCAAACCCAGAACCCTGACTCCAAGTGCAGAACCCAACCCTGAACTCTGACCCCAAGTGCAGAACCCAACCCTGAACTCTGACCCCAATACAGTCGTCCAACAATGAACCCTGACCCCTGAACCCAAATACAGTCCCCCAAACCTGAACCCCGTACCCTGACCCCAAGTACAGTTCCCCAACATGAACCCTGAACTCTGACCCCAAGTACAATCCCCCAGCCCTGAACCCTGACCCCTGACCCCAACTACAGTCCCCAAACACTGAACGCCGAACCCTGACCCCAAGTACAGTCCCCCAACCCTGAACACTGACCCCAAGTACAGTCCCCCAACCTGAACCCTGACCCCTGAACGCAAGTATAGTCCCCCAAACATGAACCCTGACCCCAAATACAGTCCCCCAATCCTGAACCCTGAACCCTGACCCCAAGTACGGTCCCCCAACCCTGAACCCTGACCCCAAGAACAGTCCCGCAATCCTGAACAACTGAACCCTGACCCCAAGTACAATCCCCCAACCCTGAACCCTGACCCCAAGTACAGTCCCCCAACAATGAACCCTGTACTCTGATACCAAGTACAGTTGCCCGACCCTGAACCCTAACCCCTGAACCCAAGTATATTCCTCCAAACCTGAACTCTGAACTCTGACCCCATGTACAGGCATCCAACAATGAACCCTGACACCTGACCCTAAGTACAGTCCCCCAACACAGAACCCTGAGCTCTGACCCCACGTACAGTCCCCCAACACTAATCCCCGAACCCTGACCTCAACTGTAGTCCCACAGCCGTGAACCCTGACACCAAGTACAGTCAACAATCCCTGAACCCTGAACCATGACCCCAAGTACAGTCCCCCAAACCTGAAACCTGAACCCTGACCCCACGTAATGTCCCCAAGTCTGATTCCTGACCCCTGACCCCAAGTACAGTTCCCCAACCCTGCACCCTGAACTCTGACCCCAAGTACAGACCCCCAACCCTGAACCCTGACCCCAAGGACAGTCCCCCAACTATGAATCACTAAACCTGATCCTAAATACAGTCCCCCAACCCTGAACCCTGAACTTTGACCCCAAGAACAGTCCTCCAATCCTGAACCCTGACCCCGAGTACAGTCCCCCAACCCTGAACCCCGAACCCTGATCCCAAGTACAATCCCCCAACCCTGTACCCTGACCCCAAGTACAGTCCCCCAACCCAGAACCCTGACCCCTGAACCCAAGTATAGTCCCCCAACCCTGACCCCAAGTACAGTTCCCGACCCTGAACACTGAACCCTGACCCCAATACAGTCCCCCAATCCTGAACAACTGAGCCCTGACCCCATGTACAGTCCCCCAACAATGAACCCTGACCCCGAGTACAGTCCGCCAACCCTGAACCCTGAACTTTGACACCAAATACAGTTCCCCAACACTGAACCCTGAACTCTGATCCCAAGTACAGTTGCCCAACCCTGAACCCTGACCCCTGAACACAAGTATAGTCCCCCAAACCTGAACCCTGAACTCTGACCCCAAGTACAGTCATCCAACCCTGAACCCTGACCCCAAGTATAGTCCCCCAACACTAATCCCCGAACCCTGACCCCAAGTATAGTCCCCCAACCCAGAACCCTGAACCCTGACCCCAAGTACAGATCCCCAACCCTGAATTCTGACCCCAAGTACAGTCCTCCAACCCTGACCCCAAGTACAGACCACCAACCCCGAACCCTGACTCCAAGTACAGTCCCCCAACATGAACCCTGAACTCTGACTCCAAGTACAATCCCCCAAACCTGAACTTAGACCCCTGACCCCAAGTACAGTCCCCAAACACTGAACCCTGAACTCTGATCCCAAGTACAGTTCTCCAACCCTGAACCCTCACCCCTGACCCCAAGTACAGTCCCCCAACCCAGAACAACTGAACCCTGACCCCAAGTACAGTCCCCCAACACGGAACCCTGACCCCGAGTACAGTCCCCCAACCCTGAACCCCGAACCCAGATCCCAAGTACAGTCCCCCAACCCTGAACCCTGACCCCAAATACACTCCCCCAATCCAGAACCCTCAACCCTGACCCCAACTACAGTCCCCCAACACTGAACTCCGGACCCTGACCCCAAGTACAGTCCCCCAACCCTGAACCCTGACCCCAAGTATAGTCCCCCAACCCTGAACTCTGACTCCAAGTACAGTTCCCCCAACACTGAACCTTGAACTCTGACCTTATGTACAGTCCCAAAACACTGAACCCTGAACCCAATTACAGTCCCCCAACCCTGAACCCCAAACCCTGACCCCAAGTACAGTCCCCCAACCCTAAACCCTGACCCCTGACCCAAAGTACAGTCCCCCAACATTAATCCCTGAACCGTGACCCCAAGTACAGTCCCCCAAACCAGAACCCGGAACCCTGACCCCAAGTACACACCACCAACCCTAAACTCTGACCCCAAATACAGTCCTCCAACGCTGAACCCAAGTACAGTCCCCAAAACCTGAACCCCGAACCCTGACCCCAAGTACAGTCCCCCAAACAGAACCCTGACCCCTGACCCCAAGTAATGTCTCCCAACCCTGTACCCTGACCCCAAATACAGTCGCCCAACCCTGAACCCTGACCCCTAGTACAGTCCCCCAAACCTGAACCCCGAACCCAGACCCCAATTACAGTCTCCCAAACCTGCACACTGACCGCAAGTACAGTCCCACAACACTGAACCCTGAACCCGAGTACAGACCCCAACCCAGAACCCTGAGCTCTGACCTCGAGTACAGTCCCCCAACCCTGAACCCTGAGCTCTGACCCCGAGTACAGTCCCCCAATCTTGAACCCCGAACCCAGATCCCAAGTACAGTCCCTCAACCCAGAACCCTGAGCGCTGACCCCAAGTACAGTCCCCCAACCCTGAACCCTGAGCTCTGACCCCAATTACAGTCCCCCAAAACTGAACCCTCACCCCATGTACAGTCCCCAACCCAGAACGCTGCCCCCTGACCCCAAGTACAGTCCCCCAACCCAGAATCTTGACCCCAAGTACAGACCTCCAAACCTGAACACAGACACCAAGTACAGTCCCCCAAC
The DNA here is from genome assembly GCA_037974335.1 of Prionace glauca. Lineage (NCBI taxonomy): Eukaryota > Metazoa > Chordata > Chondrichthyes > Carcharhiniformes > Carcharhinidae > Prionace > Prionace glauca. Next base: position 87,196 of record JBBMRE010000177.1, read on the forward strand.
ACTGAAGCCTGAACCCACGTACATTCCCCCAACCCTGAACTCTGACCCCAAGTACAGTCCCCCAACCCTGAACCCTGACCCCTGTCCCCAATTACAGTCCCCCAACCCTGAACCCTAAACCCTGACCCCAAGTACAGTCCCCCAACCCTGTACGCTGACCCCAAGTACAGTCTCGCAAATCTGCATCCTGACTCCTGTCCCCAATTACAGTCCCCCAAATACTGAACGCCGAACCCTGACCCCAAGTAAAGTCCCCCAACCCTGAACACTGACCCCAAGTACAGACCCCCAACCTGAACCCTGACCCCTGAACGCAAGTATAGTCCCCCAAACATGAACCCTGACCCCAAATACAGTCCCCCAATCCTGAACCCTGAACCCTGACCCCAAGTACAGTCCCCCAACCCTGAACCCTGACCCCAAGAACAGTCCCGCAATCCTGAACAACTGAACCCTGACCCCAAGTACAGTCCCCCAACCCTGAACCCTGAACTCTGATCCCAAGTACAGTCCCCCAACCCTGAACCCTGACCCCAAGTACAGTCCCCCAACAATGAACCCTGTACTCTGATCCCAAGTACAGTTGCCCCACCCTGAACCCTAACCCCTGAACCCAAGTATATTCCTTCAAACCTGAACTCTGAACTCTGACCCCAAGTAAAGCCATCCAACACTGAACGCTGACACCTGACCCTAAGTACAGTCCCCCAACCCAGAACCCTGAGCTCTGATCCCAAGTACAGTCCCCCAACACTAATCCCCGAACTCTGACCTCAACTATAGTCCCACAGCCGTGAACCCTGACCCCAAGTACAGTCACCAAACCCTGAACCCAGAACCCTGACCCCAAGTACAGTCCCCCAATCCTGAACAACTGAGCCCTGACCCCATGTACAGTCCCCCAACAATGAACCCTGACCCCGAGTACAGTCCCCCAACCCTGAACCCTGAACTCTGACAACAAATACAGTGCCCCAACCTTGAACCCAGAACCCTGACCCCAAGTACAGTCCCCCAACACTGAACCCTGAACTCTGATCCCAAGTCCAGTTGCCCAACCCTGAACCCTAACCCCTGAACACAAGTACAGTCCCCCAAACATGAACCCTGAACTCTGACCCCAAGTACAGTCCCCCAACACTAATCACCGAACCCTGACCCCAAGTACAGTCCCCCAACCATGAATTCTGACCCCAAGTACAGTCCTCCAATCTGACTCCAAGTAGAGACCCCAACCCCGAATCCTGACTCCAAGTACAGTCCCCCAACATGAACCCTGAACTCTGACCCCAAGTACAATCCCCCAAACCTGAACTTAGACCCCTGACCCCAAGTACAGTCCCCAAACACTGAACCCTGAACTCTGACCCCAAGTACAGTCCTCCAACCCTGACTCCAAGTACAGTCCCCCAACCCCGAATCCTGACTCCAAGTACAGTCCCCCAACATGAACCCTGAACTCTGACTCCAATTACAATCCCCCAAACCTGAACTCTGACCCCTGACTCCAAGTACAGTCCCCCAACATGAACCCTGAACTCTGACTCCAAGTACAGTCCTCCAACCGTGAATCCTGACCCCTGGCCCCAAGTACAGTCCCCCAATCCTGAACAACTGAACCCTGACCCCAATTACAGTCCCCCAACACTGAACCCTGACCCCAAGTACAGTCCCCCAAACCTGAACCCCGAACCCAGATCCCAAGTACAGTCCCCCAACACTGAACCCTGACCCCAAGTAAAGTCTCCGAACCCTTAACCCTGACCCCAAATACAGGTTCCCAACCCTGAACCCTGAACACAAGTACAGTCCCCCAAACCTGAACCCCGAACCCAGACCCCAATTACAGTCTCCCAAACCTGCACACTGACCCCAAGTACAGTCCCACAACACTGAACCCTGAACCCTGAACCCGAGTACAGATCCCAACCCAGAACCCTGAGCTCTGACCCCACGTACAGTCCCCCAACCCTGAACCCTGAGCTCTGACCCCGAGTACAGTCCCCCAACCCTGAACCCCGAACCCAGATCCCAAGTACAGTCCCCCAAACCTGAACCCTGACCCCGAGTACAGTCCCCCAACCCAGAACCCTGAGCTCTGACCCCAAGTACAGTCCCCCAACCCTGAACCCTGAGCTCTGACCCCAACTACAGTCCCCCAACACTGAACCCTGACCCCATGTACAGTCCCCCAACCCAGAACGCTGACCCCTGACCCCAAGTACAGTCCCCCAACCCAGAACCCTGACCCCAAGTACAGATCTCCAAACCTGAACACAGACACCAAGTACAGTCCCCCAACACTGAAGCCTGACCCCACGTACATTCCCCCAACCCTGAACTCTGACACCAAGTACAGTCCCCCAACCCTGAACCCTGACCCCTGTCCCCAATTATAGTCCCCCAACCCTGAACCCTAAACCCTGACCCCAAGTACAGTCCCCCAACCCTGTACCCTGACCCCAAGTACAGTCTCGCAAATCTGCATCCTGACACCTGACCCCAAGTACAGTCCCCAAACCCAGAACCCTGACCCCAAGTGCAGAACCCAACCCTGAACTCTGACCCCAATACAGTCGTCCAACAATGAACCCTGACCCCTGAACCCAAATAAAGTCCCCCAAACCTGAACCCCGTACCCTGACCCCAAGTACAGTTCCCCAACATGAACCCTGAACTCTGACCCCAAGTACAATCCCCCAGCCCTGAACCCTGACCCCTGACCCCAAGTACAGTCCCCAAACACTGAACGCCGAACCCTGACCCCAAGTACAGTCCCCCAACCCTGAACACTGACCCCAAGTACAGTCCCCCAACCTGAACCCTGACCCCTGAACGCAAGTATAGTCCCCCAAACATGATCCCTGACCCCAAATACAGTCCCCCAATCCTGAACCCTGAACCCTGACCCCAAGTACAGTCCCCCAACCCTGACCCCAAGAACAGTCCCGCAATCCTGAACAACTGAACCCTGACCCCAAGTACAGTCCCCCAACCCTGAACCCTGACCCCAAGTACAGTCCCCCAACAATGAACCCTGTACTCTGATCCCAAGTACAGTTGCCCCACCCTGAACCCTAACCCCTGAACCCAAGTATATTCCTCCAAACCTGAACTCTGAACTCTGACCCCAAGTACAGGCATCCAACACTGAACCCTGACACCTGACCCTAAGTACAGTCCCCCAACACAGAACCCTGAGCTCTGACCCCACGTACAGTCCCCCAACACTAATCCTCGAACCCTGACCTCAACTGTAGTCCCACAGCCGTGAACCCTGACACCAACTACAGTCCCCAACCCAGAACCCTGAGCTCTGACCTCAAGTACAGTCCCCCAACTCTAAACCCTGTTCCAAAGTACAGTCCCCCAACATTAATCCCCGAACCGTGACCCCAAGTATAGTCCCCCAACCCAGAACCCGGAACCCTGACCCCAAGTACACACCACCAACCCTAAACTCTGACCCCAAATACAGTCCTCCAACGCTGAACCCAAGTACAGTCCCCAAAACCTGAACCCCGAACCCTGACCCCAAGTACAGTCCCCCAAATAGAATCCTGACCCCTGACCCCAAGTAAAGTCTCCCAACCCTGAACCCTGACCCCAAATACAGTCGCCCAACCCTGAACCCTGACCCCAAGTACAGTCCCCCAAACCTGAACCCCGAACCCAGACCCCAATTACAGTCTCCCAAACCTGCACACTGACCCCAAGTACAGTCCCACAACACTGAACCCTGAACCCGAGTACAGATCCCAACCCAGAACCCTGAGCTCTGACCCAAGTACAGTCCCCCAACCCTGAACCCTGAGCTCTGACCCCGAGTACAGTCCCCCAACCCTGAACCACGAACCCAGATCCCAAGTACAGTCCCCCAACCCTGAACCCTGACCCCGAGTACAGTCCCCGAACCCAGAACCCTGAGCTCTGACCCCAAGTACAATCCCCCAACCCTGAACCCTGAGCTGTGACCCCAACTACAGTCCCCCAACACTGAACCCTGACCCCATGTACAGTCCCCCAACCCAGAACGCTGACCCCTTACCCCAAGTACAGTCCCCCAACCCAGAACCCTGACCCCAAGTACAGATCTCCAAACCTGAACACAGACACCAAGTACAGTCCCCCAACCCTGAACCCTGACCCCTGTCCCCAATTATAGTCTCCCAACCCTGAATCCTAAACCCTGACCCCAAGTACTGTCCCCCAACCCTGTACCCTGACCCCAAGTACAGTCTCGCAAATCTGCATCCTGACTCCTGACCCCAAGTACAGTCCCCAAACCCAGAACCCTGAACCCAAGTGCAGAGCCCAACCCTGAACTCTGACCCCAATACAGTCGTCCAACAATGAACCCTGACCCCTGAACCCAAATACAGTCCCCCAAACCTGAACCCCGTACCCTGACCCCAAGTACAGTTCCCCAACATGAACCCTGAACTCTGACCCCATTTACAATCCCCCAGCCCTGAACCCTGACCCCTGACCCCATGTACAGTCCCCAAACACTGAACGCCGAACCCTGACCCCAAGTACAGTCCCACAACCCTGAACCCTGACCCCAAGAACAGTCCCGCAATCCTGAACAACTGAACCCTGACCCCAAGTACAGTCCCCCAACCCTGAACCCTGACCCCAAGTACAGTCCCCCAACAATGAACCCTGTTCTCTGATCCCAAGTACAGTTGCCCCACCCTGAACCCTAACCCCTGAACCCAAGTATATTCCTCCAAACCTGAACTCTGAACTCTGACCCCAAGTACAGGCATCCAACACTGAACGCTGACACCTGACCCTAAGTACAGTCCCCCAACACACAACCCTGAGCTCTGACTCCACGTACAGTCCCCCAACACTAATCCTCGAACCCTGACCTCAACTATAGTCCCACAGCCGTGAACCCTGACACCAAGTACAGTCAACAATCCCTGAACCCTGAACCATGACCCCAAGTACAGTCCCCCAACCCTGAAACCTGAACCCTGACCCCACGTAATGTCCCCAAGCCTGATTCCTGACCCCTGACCCCAAGTACAGTTCCCCAACCCTGCACCCTGAACTCTGACCCCAAGTACAGACCCCCAACCCTGAACCCTGACCCCAAGGACAGTCCCCCAACTCTGAATCACTAAACCTGATCCTAAATACAGTCCCCCAACCCTGAACCCTGAACTTTGACCCCAAGAACAGTCCTCCAATCCTGAACCCTGACCCCAAGTACAGTCCCCCAACCCTGTACCCTGACCCCAAGTACCGTCCCCCAACCCTGAACCCTGACCCCGAGTACAGTCCCCCAACCCTGAACCCCGAACCCTGATCCCAAATACAGTCCCCCAACCCTGTACCCTGACCCCTGAACCCAAGTATAGTCCCCCAACCCTGACCCCAAGTACAGTTCCCCAACCCTGAACACTGAACCCTGACCCCAAGTACAGTCCCCCAATCCTGAACAACTGAGCCCTGACCCCATGTACAGTCCCCCAACAATGAACCCTGACCCCGAGTACAGTCCGCCAACCCTGAACCCTGAACTTTGACACTAAATACAGTTTCCCAACACTGAACCCTGAACTCTGATCCCAAGTATAGTTGCCCAACCCTGAACCCTGACCCCTGAACACAAGTATAGTCCCACAAACCTGAACCCTGAACTCTGACCCCAAGTACAGATCCCCAACCCTGAATTCTGACCCCAAGTACAGTCCTCCAACCCTGACCCCAAGTACAGACCTCCAACCCCGAACCCTGACTCCAAGTACAGTCCCCCAACATGAACCCTGAACTCTGACTCCAAGTACAATCCCCCAACCCTGAACTCAGACCCCTGACCCCAAGTACAGTCCCCAAACACTGAACCCTGAACTCTGATCCCACGTACAGTTCTCCAACCCTGAACCCTCTCCCCTGACCCCAAGTACAGTCCCCCAATCCAGAACCCTGAACTCTGATCCCAAGTATAGTCCCCCAACCCTGACCCCAAGTACAGTTCCCCAACCCTGAACACTGAACCCTGACCCCAAGTACAGTCCCCCAATCCTGAACAACTGAACCCTGACCCCAAGTACAGTCCCCCAACCCAGAACCCTGAACTCTGATCCCAAGTACAGTCCCCCAATCCTGAACAACTGAACCCTGACCCCAAGTACAGTCCCACAACACTGAACCCTGACGCCGAGTACAGTCCCCCAACCCTGAACCCCGAACTCAGATCCCAAGTCCAGTCCCCCAACCCTCAACCCTGAACCCTGACCCCAAGTACAGTCCCCCAATCCAGAACCCTCAACCCTGACCCCAAGTACAGTCCCCAACACTGAACTCCGGACCCTGACCCCAAGTACAGTCCCCCAACCCTGAACCCTGACCCCAAGTACAGTCCCTCACCCCTGACCCCAAGTACAAATCCCCAAACCAGAACCCTGTCCCCTGACCCCAAGTACAGTCCCCCAACACGGAACGCCGAATTTTAACCCCAAGTACAGTCCCCCAACCCAGAACCCTGACCCCAAGTACAGTCCCGCAACCCTGAACCCAGATCTCTGACCCCAAGTACAGTCCACCAACCCTGAACCCTGACCCCAAGTACAGTACCCCAACACTGAAACCTGAACTCTGATCCCAAGTACAGTTGCCCAACCCTGAACCCTGACCCCAAGTACAGTCCCCCAACCCAGAACCCTGAGCTCTGACCCCCAAGTGCAGTCCCCCAACCCTGAACCCTGAACCCTGACCCCAAGTACAGACCCACAAACCTAAACTCTGACCCCAAATACAGTCGTCCAACGCTGAACCCAAGTACAGTCCCCCAACATGAACCCTGAACTCTGACTCCAAGTACAGTCCCCCAACCCAGAACCCTGACCCCAAGTACAGTCCCTCAACACTGAACTCCGGACCCTGATCCCAAGTACAGTCCCCCAACAATGAACCCTGACCCCGAGTACAGTCCGCCAACCCTGAACCGTGAACTTTGACACCAAATACAGTTCCCCAACACTGAATCCTGAACTCTGATCCCAAGTACAGTTGCCCAACCCTGAACCCTGACCCCTGAACACAAGTATAGTCCCCCAACACTAATCTCCGAACCCTGACCCCAAGTTTAGTCCTCCAACCCAGATTCCAAAACCCTGACCCCAAGTACAGATCCCCAACCTAAATTCTGACCCCAAGTACAGTCCTCCAACCCTGACCCCAAGTACAGACCCTCAACCCCGAACCCTGACTCCAAGTACAGTCCCCCAACATGAACCCTGAACTCTGACCCCAAGTACAATTCCCCCAACCCTGAACTCAGACCCCTGATCCCAAGTACAGTCCCCAAACACTGAACCCTGAACTCTGATCCCAAGTACAGTTCTCCAACCCTGAACCCTGACCCCTGACCCCAAATACAGTCCCCCAACCCAGAACACTGAACTCTGATTCCAAGTACAGTCCCCCAATCCTGAACAACTGAACCCTGACCCCAAGTACAGTCCCCCAACACTGAAAAATGAACTCTGACCTTATGTACAGTCCCACAATCCTGAACCCTGACCCCAATTACAGTCGCCCAAACCAGAACCCTGAACCCAGACCCCAAGTACAGTCTCGCAAACCTGCACCCTGACCCCTGACCCCAAGTACAGTCCCCCAACACGGAACGCCGAATTCTAACCCCAACTACAGTCCCCAACCCAGAACCCTGACCCCTGACTCCAAGTACAGAACCCCAACCCTGAACTCTGACCCCAAGTGCAGTCTTCCAACAATGAACCCTGACCCTTGAACCCAAGTACAGTCCCCCAAACCTGAACCCCGAACCCTGACCCCAAGTACAGTTGCCCAACATGAACCCTGAACTCTGACCCCAAGTACAATCCCCCAACCCTGAACCCTGACACCCAAGTACAGTCCCCCAATCCTGAACACTGAACCCTGACCCCAAGTACAGTCCCCCAATACTGAACAACTGAACCCTCACCCCAAGTACAGTCCCCGAACACTGAACCCTCACCCCGAGTACAGACCCTGAACCTTGAACCCCGATCCCAGATCCCAAGTACAGTCCCCCAACCCTGTACCCTGGCCCCAAATACAGTCCCCCAACCCTGAACCCTGACCCCTGAACCCAAGTATAGTCACCCAATCCTGACCCCATGTACAGTTCCCCAATCCTGAACAACTGAGCCCTGACCCCATGTACAGTCCCCCAACAATGAACCCTGACCCTGAGTACAGTCCGCCAACCCTGAACCGTGAACTTTGACACCAAATACAGTTCCCCAACACTGAACCCTGAACTCTGATCCCAAGTACAGTTGCCCAACCCTGAACCCTGACCCCTGAACACAAGTATAGTCCCCCAAACCTGAACCCTGAACTCTGACCCCAAGTACAGTCATCCAACCCTGAACCCTGACCCCTGACCCCAAGTATAGTCCCCCAACACTAATCCCCGAACCCTGACCCCAAGTATAGTCCCCCAACCCAGAACCCTGAACCCTGACCCCAAGTACAGATCCCCAACCCTGAATTCTGACCCCAAGTACAGTCCTCCAAACCTGACCCCAAGTACAGACCCCCAACCCCGAACCCTGACTCCAAGTACAGTCCCCCTACATGAACCCTGAACTCTGACTCCAAGTACAGTCCCCCAACCCTGAACCCTGACCCAAAGTACAGTCCCCCAACATTAATCCCCGAACCCTGACCCCAATTATAGACACCCAACCCAGAACTCTGAACCCTGACCCCAAGTACAGACCCCCAACCCTAAACTCTGACCCCAAATACAGTCCTCCAATGCTGAACCCAAGTACTGTCCCCAAAACCTGAACCCCGAACCCTGACTACAAGTACAGTCCCCCAAACCAGAACCCTGACCCCTGACCCCAAGTAAAGTCTCCCAACCCTGAACCCTGACCCCAAATACAGTCCCCAACCCTGAACCCTGACCCCTAGTACAGTCCCCCAAACCTGAACCCCGAACCCAGACCCCAATTACAGTCTCCCAAACCTGCACAATGACCCCAAGTACAGTCCCACAACACTGAACCACGGACCCTGACCCCAAGTACAGTCCCCCAACACTGAACCCTGACCCCTGACCTCAAGTACAGTCCCCCAACACTGAACTCCGGACCCTGACCCCAAGTACAGTCCCCCAACCCTGAACCGTGACCCCTGACCCCAAGTACAGTCCCCCAACCGTGAACTCTGACCCCAACTCCCCGAACACTGAACCATGAACTCTGACCTTATGTACAGTCCCACAAACCTGAACCATGACCCCAAGTACAGTACCTCACCCCTGACCCCAACTACAGTCCCCCAAACCAGAACCCTGAACGCAGACCCCAAATACAGTCTCGCAAACTTGCATCCTGAACCCAAGTACAGTCCCCCAACACGGAACGCCGAATTCTAACCCCAAGTACAGTCCCCCAACCCAGAACCCTGACCCCTGACCCCAAGTACAGAACCCCACCATGAACTCTGACCACAAGTACAGTCCTCAACAATGAACCCTGACCCCTGAACCCAAGTACCATCCCCCAACCCTGAACCCCGAACTCTGACCCCAAGTACACTCCCCCAACACTGAACCCTGAACTCTGATCCCAAGTACAGTTGCCCAACCCTGAACCCTGACCCTTGAACCCAAGTACAGTCCCCCAAACCTGAACCCTGAACTCTGAACCCAAGTGCAGTCATCCAACCGTGAACACTGACCCCTGACCCCAAGTACAGTCCCCCAGCCCAGAACCCAGAGCTCTGACCCCAAGTCCAGTCCCCCAACCCTGAACCCTGACCCCTGACCCAAAGTACAGTCCCCCAACACTAATCCCCGAACCCTGACCCCAAGTATAGACCCCCAACCCAGAACCCTGAACCTGACCCCATGTACAGACCCCCAAACCTAAACTCTGTCCCCAAATACAGTCGTCCAACGCTGAACCCAAGTACAGTCACCAAAACCTAAACCCCGAACCCTGACCCCTGACCACACGTACAGTCCCCAAACACTGAACGCCGAACCCTGACCCCAAGTACAGTCCCCCAAACCAGAACCCTGACCCCTGACCCCTAGTACAGTCTCCCAACCCTGAATCCTGACCCCAAGTACACTCCCCCACACCTGAACACCGAACCCAGACCCCAATTACTGTCTCCCGAACCTGCACACTGACCCCAAGTACAGTCTCACAACACTGAACCCCGGACCCTGACCCCAAATACAGTCCCCCAACCTTGAACCCTGACCCCAAATACAGTCCCCCAACCTTGAACCCTGACCCCAAGTACAGTCCCCCAACCCTAAACTCTGACCCCAAGTACAGTCCCCCAACACTGAACTCCGGACCCTGACCCCAAGTACAGTCCCCCAACCTTGAACCCTGACCCCTGTCCCCAATTATAGTCTCCCAACCCTGAATCCTAAACCCTGACCCCAAGTACTGTCCCCCAACCCTGTACCCTGACCCCAAGTACAGTCTCGCAAATCTGCATCCTGACTCCTGACCCCAAGTACAGTCCCCAAACCCAGAACCCTGAACCCAAGTGCAGAGCCCAACCCTGAACTCTGACCCCAATACAGTCGTCCAACAATGAACCCTGACCCCTGAACCCAAATACAGTCCCCCAAACCTGAACCCCGTACCCTGACCCCAAGTACAGTTCCCCAACATGAACCCTGAACTCTGACCCCATTTACAATCCCCCAGCCCTGAACCCTGACCCCTGACCCCATGTACAGTCCCCAAACACTGAACGCCGAACCCTGACCCCAAGTACAGTCCCACAACCCTGAACCCTGACCCCAAGAACAGTCCCGCAATCCTGAACAACTGAACCCTGACCCCAAGTACAGTCCCCCAACCCTGAACCCTGACCCCAAGTACAGTCCCCCAACAATGAACCCTGTTCTCTGATCCCAAGTACAGTTGCCCCACCCTGAACCCTAACCCCTGAACCCAAGTATATTCCTCCAAACCTGAACTCTGAACTCTGACCCCAAGTACAGGCATCCAACACTGAACGCTGACACCTGACCCTAAGTACAGTCCCCCAACACACAACCCTGAGCTCTGACTCCACGTACAGTCCCCCAACACTAATCCTCGAACCCTGACCTCAACTATAGTCCCACAGCCGTGAACCCTGACACCAAGTACAGTCAACAATCCCTGAACCCTGAACCATGACCCCAAGTACAGTCCCCCAACCCTGAAACCTGAACCCTGACCCCACGTAATGTCCCCAAGCCTGATTCCTGACCCCTGACCCCAAGTACAGTTCCCCAACCCTGCACCCTGAACTCTGACCCCAAGTACAGACCCCCAACCCTGAACCCTGACCCCAAGGACAGTCCCCCAACTCTGAATCACTAAACCTGATCCTAAATACAGTCCCCCAACCCTGAACCCTGAACTTTGACCCCAAGAACAGTCCTCCAATCCTGAACCCTGACCCCAAGTACAGTCCCCCAACCCTGTACCCTGACCCCAAGTACCGTCCCCCAACCCTGAACCCTGACCCCGAGTACAGTCCCCCAACCCTGAACCCCGAACCCTGATCCCAAATACAGTCCCCCAACCCTGTACCCTGACCCCTGAACCCAAGTATAGTCCCCCAACCCTGACCCCAAGTACAGTTCCCCAACCCTGAACACTGAACCCTGACCCCAAGTACAGTCCCCCAATCCTGAACAACTGAGCCCTGACCCCATGTACAGTCCCCCAACAATGAACCCTGACCCCGAGTACAGTCCGCCAACCCTGAACCCTGAACTTTGACACTAAATACAGTTTCCCAACACTGAACCCTGAACTCTGATCCCAAGTATAGTTGCCCAACCCTGAACCCTGACCCCTGAACACAAGTATAGTCCCACAAACCTGAACCCTGAACTCTGACCCCAAGTACAGATCCCCAACCCTGAATTCTGACCCCAAGTACAGTCCTCCAACCCTGACCCCAAGTACAGACCTCCAACCCCGAACCCTGACTCCAAGTACAGTCCCCCAACATGAACCCTGAACTCTGACTCCAAGTACAATCCCCCAACCCTGAACTCAGACCCCTGACCCCAAGTACAGTCCCCAAACACTGAACCCTGAACTCTGATCCCACGTACAGTTCTCCAACCCTGAACCCTCTCCCCTGACCCCAAGTACAGTCCCCCAATCCAGAACCCTGAACTCTGATCCCAAGTATAGTCCCCCAACCCTGACCCCAAGTACAGTTCCCCAACCCTGAACACTGAACCCTGACCCCAAGTACAGTCCCCCAATCCTGAACAACTGAACCCTGACCCCAAGTACAGTCCCCCAACCCAGAACCCTGAACTCTGATCCCAAGTACAGTCCCCCAATCCTGAACAACTGAACCCTGACCCCAAGTACAGTCCCACAACACTGAACCCTGACGCCGAGTACAGTCCCCCAACCCTGAACCCCGAACTCAGATCCCAAGTCCAGTCCCCCAACCCTCAACCCTGAACCCTGACCCCAAGTACAGTCCCCCAATCCAGAACCCTCAACCCTGACCCCAAGTACAGTCCCCAACACTGAACTCCGGACCCTGACCCCAAGTACAGTCCCCCAACCCTGAACCCTGACCCCAAGTACAGTCCCTCACCCCTGACCCCAAGTACAAATCCCCAAACCAGAACCCTGTCCCCTGACCCCAAGTACAGTCCCCCAACACGGAACGCCGAATTTTAACCCCAAGTACAGTCCCCCAACCCAGAACCCTGACCCCAAGTACAGTCCCGCAACCCTGAACCCAGATCTCTGACCCCAAGTACAGTCCACCAACCCTGAACCCTGACCCCAAGTACAGTACCCCAACACTGAAACCTGAACTCTGGTCCCAAGTACAGTTGCCCAACCCTGAACCCTGACCCCAAGTACAGTCCCCCAACCCAGAACCCTGAGCTCTGACCCCCAAGTGCAGTCCCCCAACCCTGAACCCTGAACCCTGACCCCAAGTACAGACCCACAAACCTAAACTCTGACCCCAAATACAGTCGTCCAACGCTGAACCCAAGTACAGTCCCCCAACATGAACCCTGAACTCTGACTCCAAGTACAGTCCCCCAACCCAGAACCCTGACCCCAAGTACAGTCCCTCAACACTGAACTCCGGACCCTGATCCCAAGTACAGTCCCCCAACAATGAACCCTGACCCCGAGTACAGTCCGCCAACCCTGAACCGTGAACTTTGACACCAAATACAGTTCCCCAACACTGAATCCTGAACTCTGATCCCAAGTACAGTTGCCCAACCCTGAACCCTGACCCCTGAACACAAGTATAGTCCCCCAACACTAATCTCCGAACCCTGACCCCAAGTTTAGTCCTCCAACCCAGATTCCAAAACCCTGACCCCAAGTACAGATCCCCAACCTAAATTCTGACCCCAAGTACAGTCCTCCAACCCTGACCCCAAGTACAGACCCTCAACCCCGAACCCTGACTCCAAGTACAGTCCCCCAACATGAACCCTGAACTCTGACCCCAAGTACAATTCCCCCAACCCTGAACTCAGACCCCTGATCCCAAGTACAGTCCCCAAACACTGAACCCTGAACTCTGATCCCAAGTACAGTTCTCCAACCCTGAACCCTGACCCCTGACCCCAAATACAGTCCCCCAACCCAGAACACTGAACTCTGATTCCAAGTACAGTCCCCCAATCCTGAACAACTGAACCCTGACCCCAAGTACAGTCCCCCAACACTGAAAAATGAACTCTGACCTTATGTACAGTCCCACAATCCTGAACCCTGACCCCAATTACAGTCGCCCAAACCAGAACCCTGAACCCAGACCCCAAGTACAGTCTCGCAAACCTGCACCCTGACCCCTGACCCCAAGTACAGTCCCCCAACACGGAACGCCGAATTCTAACCCCAACTACAGTCCCCAACCCAGAACCCTGACCCCTGACTCCAAGTACAGAACCCCAACCCTGAACTCTGACCCCAAGTGCAGTCTTCCAACAATGAACCCTGACCCTTGAACCCAAGTACAGTCCCCCAAACCTGAACCCCGAACCCTGACCCCAAGTACAGTTGCCCAACATGAACCCTGAACTCTGACCCCAAGTACAATCCCCCAACCCTGAACCCTGACACCCAAGTACAGTCCCCCAATCCTGAACACTGAACCCTGACCCCAAGTACAGTCCCCCAATACTGAACAACTGAACCCTCACCCCAAGTACAGTCCCCGAACACTGAACCCTCACCCCGAGTACAGACCCTGAACCTTGAACCCCGATCCCAGATCCCAAGTACAGTCCCCCAACCCTGTACCCTGGCCCCAAATACAGTCCCCCAACCCTGAACCCTGACCCCTGAACCCAAGTATAGTCACCCAATCCTGACCCCATGTACAGTTCCCCAATCCTGAACAACTGAGCCCTGACCCCATGTACAGTCCCCCAACAATGAACCCTGACCCTGAGTACAGTCCGCCAACCCTGAACCGTGAACTTTGACACCAAATACAGTTCCCCAACACTGAACCCTGAACTCTGATCCCAAGTACAGTTGCCCAACCCTGAACCCTGACCCCTGAACACAAGTATAGTCCCCCAAACCTGAACCCTGAACTCTGACCCCAAGTACAGTCATCCAACCCTGAACCCTGACCCCTGACCCCAAGTATAGTCCCCCAACACTAATCCCCGAACCCTGACCCCAAGTATAGTCCCCCAACCCAGAACCCTGAACCCTGACCCCAAGTACAGATCCCCAACCCTGAATTCTGACCCCAAGTACAGTCCTCCAAACCTGACCCCAAGTACAGACCCCCAACCCCGAACCCTGACTCCAAGTACAGTCCCCCTACATGAACCCTGAACTCTGACTCCAAGTACAGTCCCCCAACCCTGAACCCTGACCCAAAGTACAGTCCCCCAACATTAATCCCCGAACCCTGACCCCAATTATAGACACCCAACCCAGAACTCTGAACCCTGACCCCAAGTACAGACCCCCAACCCTAAACTCTGACCCCAAATACAGTCCTCCAATGCTGAACCCAAGTACTGTCCCCAAAACCTGAACCCCGAACCCTGACTACAAGTACAGTCCCCCAAACCAGAACCCTGACCCCTGACCCCAAGTAAAGTCTCCCAACCCTGAACCCTGACCCCAAATACAGTCCCCAACCCTGAACCCTGACCCCTAGTACAGTCCCCCAAACCTGAACCCCGAACCCAGACCCCAATTACAGTCTCCCAAACCTGCACAATGACCCCAAGTACAGTCCCACAACACTGAACCACGGACCCTGACCCCAAGTACAGTCCCCCAACACTGAACCCTGACCCCTGACCTCAAGTACAGTCCCCCAACACTGAACTCCGGACCCTGACCCCAAGTACAGTCCCCCAACCCTGAACCGTGACCCCTGACCCCAAGTACAGTCCCCCAACCGTGAACTCTGACCCCAACTCCCCGAACACTGAACCATGAACTCTGACCTTATGTACAGTCCCACAAACCTGAACCATGACCCCAAGTACAGTACCTCACCCCTGACCCCAACTACAGTCCCCCAAACCAGAACCCTGAACGCAGACCCCAAATACAGTCTCGCAAACTTGCATCCTGAACCCAAGTACAGTCCCCCAACACGGAACGCCGAATTCTAACCCCAAGTACAGTCCCCCAACCCAGAACCCTGACCCCTGACCCCAAGTACAGAACCCCACCATGAACTCTGACCACAAGTACAGTCCTCAACAATGAACCCTGACCCCTGAACCCAAGTACCATCCCCCAACCCTGAACCCCGAACTCTGACCCCAAGTACACTCCCCCAACACTGAACCCTGAACTCTGATCCCAAGTACAGTTGCCCAACCCTGAACCCTGACCCTTGAACCCAAGTACAGTCCCCCAAACCTGAACCCTGAACTCTGAACCCAAGTGCAGTCATCCAACCGTGAACACTGACCCCTGACCCCAAGTACAGTCCCCCAGCCCAGAACCCAGAGCTCTGACCCCAAGTCCAGTCCCCCAACCCTGAACCCTGACCCCTGACCCAAAGTACAGTCCCCCAACACTAATCCCCGAACCCTGACCCCAAGTATAGACCCCCAACCCAGAACCCTGAACCTGACCCCATGTACAGACCCCCAAACCTAAACTCTGTCCCCAAATACAGTCGTCCAACGCTGAACCCAAGTACAGTCACCAAAACCTAAACCCCGAACCCTGACCCCTGACCACACGTACAGTCCCCAAACACTGAACGCCGAACCCTGACCCCAAGTACAGTCCCCCAAACCAGAACCCTGACCCCTGACCCCTAGTACAGTCTCCCAACCCTGAATCCTGACCCCAAGTACACTCCCCCACACCTGAACACCGAACCCAGACCCCAATTACTGTCTCCCGAACCTGCACACTGACCCCAAGTACAGTCTCACAACACTGAACCCCGGACCCTGACCCCAAATACAGTCCCCCAACCTTGAACCCTGACCCCAAGTACAGTCCCCCAACCCTAAACTCTGACCCCAAGTACAGTCCCCCAACACTGAACTCCGGACCCTGACCCCAAGTACAGTCCCCCAACCTTGAACCCTGACCCCTGACCCCACGTACAGTCCCCCACCCCTAAACTCTGACCCCAAGTACAGTCCCTCAACACTGAATCATGAACTCTGACCTTATGTACAGTCCCACAATCCTGAACCCTGACCCCAATTACAGTCGCCCAACCCTGAACCCCGAACACTGACCCCACGTACAGTCCCCCAAACCTGAACCCTGACCCCAAGGACAGTCCCCCAACCAAGAACCCTGACCCCTGACCCCAAGTACAGAACCCCAACCCTGAACTCTGACCCCAAGTACAGTCTTCCAACAATGAACCCTGACCCCTTAACCCAAGTACAGTCCCCCAAACCTGAACCCCGAACCCTGACCCCAAGTACAGTTCCTCAACATGAACCCTGAACTCTGACCCCAAGTACAATCCCCCAACCCTGAACCCCGAACTCTGACCCCAATTACAGAACCCAAGCCTAAACTCTGACCCCAAGTACAGTCCCCAAACACTGAACACCGATCCCTGTCCCAAGTACAGCCCCCCAAACCAGAACCCTGACCCCTGACCCCAAGTACAGTCTCCCAACCCTGAAGCCTGACCCCAAATACTGTCCCCCAACCCTGAACCCTGACCCCAAGTACAGTCCCCCAAACCTGAAACCCGAACCCAGACCCGAATTACAGTCTCCCAAACCTGCACACTGACCCCAAGTACAGTCCCACAACACTGAACCCCGGACCATGACCCCAAGTACAGTTCTCCAACCCTGAACCCTGACCCCTGACCCCAAGTAAAGTCCCCCAACCCAATGCCCTGACCCCAAGTACAGTCCCCCAACACTGAACTCCGGACCCTGACCCCAAGTACAGTCCCCCAACCCTGAACCCTGACCCCTGACCCCAAGTACAGTACCACAATCCTGAACCCTGACCCCAATTATAGTCCCCCTACACTGAACCCCAAACCCTGACCCCAAGTACAGTCGCCCAACCCTGACCCCAAGTACAGTCCCTCACCCCTGACCCCAAGTACAGTCCCCCAAACCTGAACCCCGAACCCTGACCCCAAGTACAGTTCCCCAACATGAACCCTGAACTCTGACCCCAACAGTCCCCCAACCCTGAACCCTGACCCCAAGTACAGTCCCCCAACCCTGAACAACTGAACCCTCACCCCAAGTACAGTCACCGAACACTGAACCCTGACCCCGAGTACAGTATCCCAACCCTGAACCCCGAACCCAGATCCCAAGTACAGTCCCCCAACCCTGAACTCTGATCCCAAGTACAGTTGCCCAACCCTGAACCCTGACCCCTGAACCCAAGTACAGTCCCCCAAACCTGAACCCTGAACTCTGAACCCAAGTGCAGTCATCCAACCCTGAACACTGACCCCTGACCCCAAGTACAGTCCCCCAACCCAGTACCCTGAGCTCTGACCCCAACAGTCCCCCAACCCTGAACCCTGACCCAAAGTACAGTCCCCCAACATTAATCCTCGAACCCTGACCCCAATTATAGACACCCAACTCAGAACTCTGAACCCTGACCCCAAGTACATACCCCCAACCCTAACCTCTGACCCCAAATACAGTCCCCAAAACCTGAACCACGACCCTGACCCCAAGTACAGTCCCCCAAACCAGAACCCTGACCCCTGACCCCAAGTAAAGTCTCCCAACCCTGAACCCTGACCCCAAATACCGTCCCCCAACCCTGAACCCTGACCCCAAGTACAGTCCCACAACACTGAACCCCGGACCCTGACCCCAAGTACAGTCCCCCAACCCTGAACCCTGACCCCAAGTACAGTCCACCAACCCTGAACCCTGACCCCAATTACAGTTCCCCAACACTGAAGACCGAACCAGACCCCAAGTACAGTCCCCCAACCTTGAACCCTGACCCCTGACCAGAAGTACAGAACCCCACCCTGAAGTCTGACCCCAAGTACAGTCCCTGACCCCTGAACCCAATACAGTCCCCCAATCCTGAACCCCGAACCCTGACCCCA
This sequence comes from Prionace glauca, assembly GCA_037974335.1. Classification (NCBI taxonomy): domain Eukaryota; kingdom Metazoa; phylum Chordata; class Chondrichthyes; order Carcharhiniformes; family Carcharhinidae; genus Prionace; species Prionace glauca. The sequence goes on from JBBMRE010000177.1 coordinate 105,766, forward strand.
AGTACAGTCACACAACTCTGAACCCTGACCCCTGACCACACGTACAGTCCCCAAACACTGAACGCCAAACCCTGACCCCAAGTACAGTCCCCGAAACCAGAACCCTGACCCCTGACCCCAAGTACAGTCTCCCAACCCTGAACCCTGACCACAAGTACAGTCCCCCACACCTGAACCCTGAAACCAGACCCCAATTACAGTCTCCCGAACTTGCACACTGACCCCAAGTACAGTCCCTGACCCCTGAACCCAATACAGTCCCCCAATCCTGAACCCCGAACCCTGACCCCAAGTACAGTCACACAACTCTGAACCCTGACCCCTGACCACACGTACAGTCCCCAAACACTGAACGCCAAACCCTGACCCCAAGTACAGTCCCCGAAACCAGAACCCTGACCCCTGACCCCAAGTACAGTCTCCCAACCCTGAACCCTGACCACAAGTACAGTCCCCCACACCTGAACCCTGAAACCAGACCCCAATTACAGTCTCCCGAACTTGCACACTGACCCCAAGTACAGTCCCCCAACACGGAACCCCGGACCTTGACCCCAAGTACAGTTCCCCAACCCAGAACACTGACCCCTGACCCCAAGTACAGTCGCCCAACCCAGAACCCTGACCCCGACCCCAAGTACAGTCCCCCAACACTAAACTCTGACCCCAAGTACAGTCCCCCAACACTGAACCATGAACTCTGACCATATGTACAGTCCCACAATCCTGAACCCTGACCCCAATTACAGTCGCCCAACCCTGAACCCCGAACCCCGACCCCAAGTACAGTCCACCAACCTTGAATCCTGACCCCTGACCCCACGTACAGTCTCCCAACCCTAAACCCTGACCCCAATTACAGTCGCCCAACCCTGAACCCCGAACCCCGACCCCAATTACAGTCGCCCAACCCTGAACCCCGAACCCTGACCCCAAGTACAGACCCCCAACCCTAAACTCTGACCCCAAATAGAGTCGTCCAACGCTGAACCCAAGTACAGTCCCCAAAACCTGAACTCCGAACCCTGACCCCAAGTACAGTCCCCCAAACCAGAACCCTGACCTCTGACCCCAAGTAAAGTCTCCCAACCCTGAACCCTGACCCCAAATACAGTCCCCAACCCTGACCCTGACCCCAAGTACAGTCCCCCAAACCTGAACGCCGAACCCAGACCCCAATTACAGTCTCCCAAACCTGCACACTGAACCCCGGACCCTGACCACAAGTACATTCACCAACCCAGAACACTGATCCCTGACCCCAAGTACAGTACCCCAACACTGAACTCCGGACCCTGACCCCAAGTACAGTCCCCCAACCATGAACTCTGACCCCAAGTACAGTCCCCCAACACTGAACCATGAACTCTGACCTTATGTACAGTCCCACAATCCTGAACCATGACCCCAAGTACAGTCTCCCAACCCAGAACCCTGACCCCTGATCCCAAGTACAATCCCCCAACCCTGAAACCCGAACTCTGACCCCAAGTACAGTCCCCCAACCCTGAACCCTGACCCCTGAGCCCAAGTACAGTCCCCCAAACCTGAACTCTGAACCCAAGTGCAGTCATCCAACCCTGAACACTGACCCCTGACCCCAAGTACAGTCCCCCAACCCTGAACCCTGACCCCTGACCCAAAGTACAGTTCCCCAACACTATTCCCCGAACCCTGACCACAAGTATAGACCCCCAACCCAGAACCCGGAACCCTGACCCCAAGTACAGTCCCCCAACATGAACCCTGAACTCTGACTCCAAGTACAGTCCCCCAACCCTGAACCCTGACCCCTGACCACACGTACAGTCCCCAAACACTGAACGCCGAACCCTGACCCCAAGTACAGTCTCCCGAACCTGCACACTGACCCCAAGTACAGTCCCACAATCCTGAACCCTGACCCCTGACCCCAATTACAGTCGCCCAACTCTGAACCTCGAACCCTGACCCCAAGTACAGTCCCCCAACCCTGAACCCTGACCCCAAGTACAGTCCCTCACCCCAGACCCCAAGTACAGAACCCCAACCCTGAACTCTGACCCCAAGTACAGTCTTCCAACAATGAACCCTGACCCCTTAACCCAAGTACTGTCCCCAAAAACTGAACCCCGAACCCTGACCCCAAGTACAGTCCCCCAACCCTGAACCCTGACCCCAAGTACAGTCCCCCAACCGTGAACTCTGACCCCAAGTCCCCCAACACTGAACCATGAACTCTGACCTTATGTACAGTCCCACAAATCTGAACCCTGACCCCAAGTACAGTCCCCCAAACCAGAACCCTGACCCCTGACCCCAAGTACCGAACCCCACCCTGAACTCTGACCACAAGTACAGTCCTCAACAATGAACCCTGACCCCTGAACCAAAGTACCATCCCCCAACCCTGAACCCCGAACTCTGACCCCAAGTACAGTCCCCCAACACTGAACCCTGAACTCTGATCCCAAGTACAGTTGCCCAACCCTGAACCCTGACCCTTGAACCCAAGTACAGTCCCCAAAACCTGAACTCTGAACTCTGAACCCAAGCGCAGTCATCCAACCCTGAACACTGACCCCTGACCCCAAGTACAGTCCCCCAACCCAGAACCCAGAGCTCTGACCCCAACTACAGTCCCCCAACCCTGAACCCTGACCCCTGACCCAAAGTACAGTCCCCCAACACTAATCCCCGAACCCTGACCCCAAGTATAGACCCCCAACCCAGAACCCTGAACCCTGACCCCAAGTACAGACCCCCAAACCTAAACTCTGTCCCCAAATACAGTCGTCCAACGCTGAACCCAAGTACAGTCCCCAAAACCTGAACCCCGAACCCTGACCCCAAGTACAGTCCCCCAACCTGGACCCTGACCCCTGACCACAAGTCCAGTCTCCCAACCCTGAACCCTGACCCCAAGTACACTCCCCCACACCTGAACCCCGAACCCAGACCCCAATTATAGTCTCCCGAACCTGCACACTGACCCCAAGTACAGTCCCACAACACTGAACCCCGGACCCTGACCCCAAATACAATCCCCCAACCTTGAACCCTGGCCCCTGACCCCAAGTACAGTCCCCCAACTCTAAACTCTGACCCCAAGTACAGTCCCCCAACACTGAACTCCGGACCCTGACTCCAAGTACAGAACCCCAACCCTGAACTCTGACCCCAAGTACAGACTTCCAACAATGAACCCTGACCCCTTAACCCAAGTACAGTCCCCCAAATCTGAACCCCGAACCCTGACCCAAAGTACAGTTCCCCAACATGAACCCTGAACTCTGACCCCAAGTACAATCCCACAACCCTGAACCCCGAACTCTGACCCCAAGTACAGAACCCAACCCTAAACTCTGACCCCAAGTACAGTCCTCCAAACCTGAACCCAAGTACAGTCCCCAAAACCTGAACCCTGAACCCTGACCCCAAGTACAGTCTCCCAACATGAACCCTGAACTCTGACTCCAAGTACAATCCCCCAACCCTGAACCCTGACCACAAGTACAGTCCCCAAACACTGAACACCGATCCCTGTCCCCAAGTACAGCCCCCCAAACCAGAACCCTGACCCCTGACCCCAAGTACAGTCTCCCAACCCTGAAGCCTGACCCCAAATACTGTCCCCCAACCCTGAACCCTGACCCCAAGTACAGTCCCCCAAACCTGAACCCCGAACCCAGACCCGAATTACAGTCTCCCAAACCTGCACACTGACCCCAAGTACAGTCCCACAACACTGAACCCCGGACCCTGACCCCAAGTACAGTTCTACAACCCAGAACACTGACCCCTGACCCCAAGTACAGTCCCCCAACGCTGAACCCTGACCCCTGACCCCAGGTACAGTCCCCCAACACTGAACCCCGGACCCTGACCCCAAGTACAGTCCCCCAACCCTGAACCCTGACCCCTGACCCCAAGTACAGTACCACAATCCTGAACCCTGTCCCCTGACCCCAATTATAGTCCCCCTACACTGAACCCCGAACCCTGACCCCAAGTACAGTCGCCCAACCCTGACCCCAAGTACAGTCCCTCACCCCTGAACCCCGAACCCTGACCCCAAGTACAGTTCCCCAACATGAACCCTGAACTCTGACCCCAAGTACACTCCCCCAACCCTGAACCCTGACCCCAAGTATAGTCCCCCAACCCTGACCCCAAGTACAGTTTTCCAACCCTGAACCCTGACCACCAAGTACAGTCCCCCAACCCTGAACAACTGAACCCTCACCCCAAGTACAGTCACCGAACACTGAACCCTGACCCCGAGTACAGTATCCCAACCCTGAACCCTGAAGTCTGACACCAAGTACAGTCCCCCAACACTGAACCCTGAACTCTGATCCCAAGTACAGTTGCCCAACCCTGAACCCTGACCCCTGAACCGAACAGTCCCCAAACCCTGACCCCTGACCCAAAGTACAGTCCCCCAACATTAATCCCCGAACCCTGACCCCAATTATAGACACCCAACTCAGAACCCGGAACCCTGACCCCAAGTACAGACCCCCAACCCTAACCTCTGACCCCAAATACAGTCCCCAAAACCTGAACCCCGGACCCTGACCCCAAGTACAGTCCTCCAAACCAGAACCCTGACCCCTGACCCCAAGTAAAGTCTCCCAACCCTGAACCCTGACCCCAAATACAGTCCCCCAACCCTGAACCCTGACCCCAAGTACAGTCCCGCAAACCTGAACCCCGAACCCAGACCCCAATTACAGTCCCCCAACCCTGAACCCTGACCCCTGACCCCAAGTACAGTCCACCAACCCTGAACTCTGACCCCAACTACAGTCCCCCAACACTGAACCATGAAGTCTGATCTTATGTACAGTCCCACAATCCTGAACCCTGAGCCCAATTACAGTTCCCCAAGCCTGAACACCGAACCCAGACCCCAAGTACAGTCCCCCAACCCTGAACCCTGACCCCAAGTACAGTCCCTCACCCCTGACCCCAACTACAGTCCCCCAAACCAGAACCCTGACCCCTGACCCCAAGTACAGAACCCCACCCTGAACTCTGACCCCAAGTACAGTCCTTCAACAATGAACCCTGACCCTTGAACCCAAGTACAGTCCCCCAAACCTGAACCCTGAACTCTGAACCCAAGGGCAGTCATCCAACCCTGAACACTGACCCCTGACCCCAAGTACAGTCCCCCAACCCAGAACCCAGGACTCTGACCCCAAGTACAGTCCCCCAACCCTGAACCCTGACCCCTGACCCAAAGTACAGCCCCCCAACACTAATCCCCGAACCCTGACCCCAAGTATAGACCCCCAACCCAGAACCCTGAACCCTGACCCCAAGTACAGACCATAAGAACATAAGAACATAAGAAATAGGAGCAGGAGTAGGCCATCTGGCCCTTCGAGCCTGCCCCGCCATTCAATAAGATCATGGCTGATCTGTCGTGACTCAGCTCCACCTTCCCGCCCTCTCCCCATAACCCTTAATCCCTTCTCTTATCAAAAACCCATCAACCCGTTTCTTAAAAATATTTAGCGAGGCAGCCTCCACCACTTCAACGGGCAGAGAATTCCAGAGATTCACCACCCTTTGAGTGAAGAAGTTTCTCCTCAACTCTGTTCTAAACCGCCCCCCCTTTACCTTGAGGCTGTGCCCCCTAGTCCTCCTGTCTTTTTTGAGCGGGAAGAGTCTCTCCACCTCTATCCTATCCATCCCATTCATCATCTTATACGTCTCAATGAGATCTCCCCTCATTCTTCTAAACTCTAATGAGTACAAGCCTAGTTTATTCAGCCTCTCCTCATAGCTCAATCCCTTCATCTCCGGTATCAGCCGAGTAAACCTCCTCTGCACTCCCTCCAGGGCCAAAACATCCTTGCACAGGTGCGGCGCCCAAAACTGCACACAGTACTCCAGCTGCGGCCTCACCAATGCCCTATACAGCTGCAGCAAGACCTCCCTACTTTTATATTCAATCCCCTTCGCTATGAAGGCCAGCATCCCATTCGCCTTCCTGACCACCTGCTGCACCTGCAAGCTGGGTTTTTGCGACTCATGCACAAGGACCCCGAGGTCCCTCTGCACCGTCGCCTGCTGCAGTTTTTCGCCCCGTAAGTAATAGTCCTTCCTACCATTCCTCCTACCAAAGTGGACCACCTCACACTTGCCAACATTAAATTCCATTTGCCATTTCCTGGCCCATTTGCCCAGCCTATCTAGATCCTTCTGCAGACTCTCCACACCCTCCGCACAATTTGCCTTTCCCCCAATCTTGGTGTCATCAGCAAATTTTGACACCCTGCACTCGGTTCCCTCCTCCAGATCATCTATATAAATGGTAAATAGCTGAGGCCCCAGCACCGACCCCTGGGGCACCCCACTAGTCACCAACCGCCAATCCGAATAGCATCCATTGACCCCCACTCTCTGCCTCCTATTTGACCACCAATCCTCTATCCACGCTAACACCCTACCCCCAACTCCATGTCCCCTGACCTTCTGCAATAACCTCTTGTGAGGTACCTTGTCAAACGCCTTCTGAAAATCCAGAAAGACCACATCCACCGGCTCTCCTCTATCCACTGCCCTAGACACATCCTCATAGAACTCCAGTAAATTTGTCAGACACGACTTCCCTTTAATGAAACTGTGTTGCGTCCAAACTCTGTCCCCAAATACAGTCGTCCGGCGCTGAACCCAAGTACAGTCCCCAAAACCTGAACCCCGAACCCTGACCCCAAGTACAGTCTCCCAACCCTGAACCCTGACCCCAAGTACAGTCTCCCAACCCTGAACCCTGACCCCAAGTACAGTCCCCCACACCTGAACCCCGAACCCAGACCCCAATTACAGTCTCCCAAACCTGCACACTGACCCCAAGTACAGTCCCACAACAGTGAACTCCGGACTCTGACCCCAAATACAGTCCCCCAACCTTGAACCCTGACCCCGACCCTAAATACAGTCCCCCAACCCTAAACTCTGACCCCAAGTACAGTCCCCCAACACTGAACTCCGGACCCTGACCCCAAGTACAGTCCTCCAACCTTGAACCCTGACTCCTGACATAGAACATAGAACATAGAACATAGAACATTACAGCGCAGAACAGGCCCTTCGGCCCACGATGTTGCGCCGACCAGTTACAAAACAATGACCCACTAGCCTAAACCAATCCCTTTTCATCCATAAACCTATCCACAGATCTCTTAAACACCCCCAAACTAGGTGCATTTACAACTGCAGCTGGCAGGGCATTCCAGTCCCTCACCACCCTCTGGGTAAAGAACCTACCCCTGACATCTGTCCTATAACAACCCCCCCTTAATTTAAAATCGTTCCCCCTCATGCTAGCTTTCTCCATCCTAGGAAAAAGGCTATCACTATCTACCCTGTCTAAACCTCTAATCATCTTATATGTTTCAATGAGATCCCCTCTTAGCCGCCTTCTTTCCAGCGAAAACAACCCCAAATCCCTCAGTCTCTCCTCATAGGATCTCCCCTCCATACCAGGCAACATCCTGGTAAACCTCCTCTGCACCCTCTCCAAAGCCTCTATATCTTTCCTGTAATGTGGGGACCAGAACTGCACACAAAACTCCAAGTGCGGCCGCACCAGAGATGTGTACAGTTGCATCATGACGCTGCGACTCCTAAATTCAATCCCCCTACCAATAAACGCCAAAACTCCGTATGCCTTCTTAACAACTTTATCTACTTGATTCCCAACTTTCAGGGATCTATGTACACATACACCTAGATCCCTCTGCTCCTCGACACTATTCAAAGTCCTCCCGTTAGCCCTATACTCAACACATCTGTTATTCCTACCAAAATGAATTACCTCACACTTCTCCACATTAAACTCCATTCGCCACCTCGCAGCCCAGCTCTGCAACCTTTCTAAGTCATCCTGCAAACTGTGACACCCTTCCTCAAAATCTGACCCCACGTACAGTCCCACAATCCTGAACCCTGACCCCAATTACAGTCGCCCAAACCTGAACCCCGAACCCTGACCCCAAGTACAGTCCCCCAACCCAGAACCCTGACCCCAAGTACAGAACCCCAACCCTGAACTCTGACCCCCAAGTACAGTCTTCCAACAATGAACCCTGACCCCTTAACCCAAGTACAGTCCCCCAAACCTGAACCCCGAACCCTGACCCCAAGTTCAGTTCCCCAACATGAACCCTAAACTCTGACCCCAAGTACAATCCCACAACCCTGAATGCCGAACTCTGACACCAAGTACAGAACCCAACCCTAAACTCTGACCCCAAGTACAGTCCTCCAAACCTGAACCCAAGTACAGTCCCCAAAACCTGAACCTTGAACCCTGACCCCAAGTACAGTCTCCCAACATGAACCCTGAACTCTGACTCCAAGTACAATCCCCCAACCCTGAACCCTGACCACAAGTACAGTCCCCAAACACTGAACACCGATCCCTGTCCCCAAGTACAGCCCCCCAAACCAGAACCCTGACCCCAAGTACCGTCCCCAAACCAGAACCCTGACCCCTGACCCCAAGTACAGTCTCCCAACCCTGAAGCCTGACCCCAAATACTGTCCCCCAACCCTGAACCCTGACCCCAAGTACAGTCCCCCAAGCCTGAACCCCGAACCCAGACCCGAATTACAGTCTCCCGAACCTGCACACTGACCCCAAGTACAGTCCCACAACACTGAACCCCGGACCCTGACCCCAAGTACAGTCCCCCAACCCTGAACACTGACCCCTGACCCCAAGTACAGTCCCCCAACCCAGAACCCTGACCCCTGACCCCAAGTACAGTACCACAATCCTGAACCCTGACCCCTGACCCCAATTATAGTCCCCCTACACTGAACACTGACCCCTGACCCCATGTACAGTCCCCCAACCCTGAACCCTGACCCCTGACCCCAAGTACAGTACCACAATCCTGAACCCTGACCCCTGACCCCAATTATAGTCCCCCTACACTGAACCCCGAACCCTGACACCAAGTACAGTCCCCCAACCCTGAACAACTGAACCCTCACCCCAAGTACAGTCACCGAACACTGAACCCTGACCCCGAGTCCAGTATCCCAACCCTGAACCCCGAACCCAGATCCCAAGTACAGTCCCCCAACCCTGAACCCTGAAGTCTGACACCAAGTACAGTCCCCCAACCCTGAACCCTGACCGCAAGTACAGTCCCCCAACACTGAACCCTGAACTCTGATCCCAAGTACAGTTGCCCAACCCTGAACCCTGACCCATGAACCCAAGTACAGTCCCCCAAACCTGAACCCTGAACTCTGAACCCAAGTGCAGTCATCCAACCCTGAACACTGACCCCTGACCCCAAGTACAGTCCCCCAACCCAGAACCCTGAGCTCTGACCCCAACAGTCCCCCAACCCTGAACCCTGACACCTGACCTAAAGTACAGTCCCCCAACATTAATCCCCGAACCCTGACCCCAACTATAGACACCCAACTCAGAACTCTGAACCCTGACCCCAAGTACAGACCCCCAACCCTTAACTCTGACCCCAACTACAGTCCCGCAAACCTGAACCCCGAACCCAGACCCCAATTATAGCCTCCCAAACCTGCACACTGACCCCAAGTACAGTCCCACAACACTGAACCCTGACCCCAAGTACAGTCCACCAACCCTGAACTCTGACCCCAACTACAGTCTCCAAACACTGAACCATGAAGTCTGACCTTATGTACAGTCACACAATCCTGAACCCTGACCCCAATTACAGTTCCCCAACCCTGAACACCGAACCCAGACCCCAAGTACAGTCCCCCAACCCTGAACCCTGACCCCAAGTACAGTCCTTCACCCCTGACCCCAACTACAGTCCCCCAAAGCAGAACCCTGACCCCTGACCCCAAGTACAGAACCCCACCCTGAACTCTGACCTCAAGTACAGTCCTCCAACAATGAACCATGACCCCTGAACCCAAGTACAGTCCCCCAATCCTGAACCCCGAACCCTGACCCCAAGTACAGTCCCCCAACCCTGAACCCTGACCCCTGACCACACGTACAGTCCCCAAACACTGAACGCCAAACCCTGACCCCAAGTACAGTCCCCCAAACCAGAACCCTGACCCCTGACCCCAAGTACAGTCTCCTAACCCTGAACCCTGACCCCAAGTACAGTCCCCCAACACTGAACCCTGAACTCTGATCCCAAGTACAGTTGCCCAACCCTGAACCCTGACCCCTGAACCCAAGTACAGTCCCCCCAACCTGAACCCTGAACTCTGAACCCAAGTGCAGTCATCCAACCCTGAACACTGACCCCTGACCCCAAGTACAGTCCCCCAACCCTGAACCCTGACCCAAAGTACAGTCCCCCAACACTAATCCCCGAACCCTGACCCCAAGTATAGATCCCCAACCCAGAACCCTGAACCCTGACCCCAAGTACAGACCCCCAAACCTAAACTCTGACCCCAAATACAGTCGTCCAATGCTGAACCCAAGTACAGTCCCCAAAACCTGAACCCGGAACCCTGACCCCAAGTACAGTCCCCCAACATGAACCCTGAACTCTGACTCCAAGTACAGTCCCTCAACCCTGAACCCTGACCCCTGACCACACGTACAGTCCCCAAACACTGAACGCCGAACCCTGACCCCAAGTACAGTCCCCCAAACCAGAACCCTGACACCTGACCGCAAGTACAGTCTCCCAAACCTGAACCCTGACCCCAAGTACACTCCCCCACACCTGAACCCCGAACCCAGACCCCAATTACAGTCTTCCGAACCTGCTCACTGACCCCAAGTACAGTCCCACAACACTGAACCCCGGACCCTGACCCCAAATACAGTTCCCCAACCCAGAACACTGACCCCTGACCCCATGTACAGTCCCCCAACAATGAACTCCGGACCCTGACCCCAAGTACAGTCCCCCAACCTTGAACCCTGACCCCTGACCCCACGTACAGTCCCCCAAACCTAACCTTTGACCCCAAGTACAGTCCCTCAACACTGAATCATGAACTCTGAGTTTATGTACAGTCCCACAATCATGAACCCTGACCCCTGACCCCAATTATAGTCGCCCAACCCTGAACCCTGACCCCAAGTACAGTCCCCCAAACCAGAAACCTGAACCCAGACCCCAAGTACAGCACCCCAACCCTGAACTCTGACCCCAAGTACAGTCTTCCAACAATGAACCCTGACCCCTTAACCCAAGTACAGTCCCCAAAACCTGAACCCCGAACCCTGACCCCAAGTACAGTCTCCCAACATGAACCCTGAACTCTGACTCCAAGTACAATCCCCCAACCCTGAACCCTGACCACAAGTACAGTCCCCAAACACTGAACGCCGAACCCTGACCCCAAGTACAGTCCCCCAACCCTGAACCCTGAACACTGACCCCAAGTACAGTCCCCCAAACCAGATCCCTGACTCCTGACCCCAAGTACAGTCTCCCAACCCTGAAGCCTGACCCCAAATACAGTCCCCCAACACTGAACCCTGACTCCAAGTACAGTCCCCCAAACCTGAACCCTGAACCCAGACCCCAATTACAGTCTCCCAAACCTGCACACTGACCCCAAGTACAGTTTACCAAACCAGAACCCTGACCCCTGACCCCAAGAACAGTCTCCCAACACTGACCCCTGACCCCAAGTACAGTCCCCCAACCCAGAACCCTGATCCCAAGTACAGTCCCCCAACACTGAACTCCGGACCCTGACCCCAACTGCAGTCCCCCAACCCTGAACTCTGACCCCAAGTACAGTCCCACAACACTGAACCATGAACTCTGACCTTAACTACATGATCACAATCCTGAACCCTGACCCCAATTACAGTCCCCCTACACTGAACCCCGAACCCTGACCCCAAGTACAGTCCCCCAACCCTGACCCCAAGTACAGTCCCTCACCCCTGACCCCAAGTACAGTCCCCCAAACCTGAACCCCGAACCCTGACCCCAAGTACAGTTCCCCAACATGAACCCTGAACTCTGACCCCAAGTACAATCCCCCAACCCTGAACCCTGACCCCAAGTATAGTCCCCCAACCCTGACCCCAAGTACAGTTTTCCAACCCTGACCCCAAGTACAGTTCCCCAACATGAACCCTGAACTCTGACCCCAAGTACAATCCTCCAACCCTGAACCCTGACCCCAAGTATAGACCCCCAACCCTAACCTCTGACTCCAAATACAGTCCTCCAACGCTGAACCCAAGTATAGTCCCCAAAACCTGAACCCCGAACCCTGACCCCAAGTACAGTTCCCCAAACCAGCACCCTGACCCCTGACCCCAAGTACAGTCTCCCAACCACGAAGCCTGACCCCAAGTACAGTTCCCCAACCCAGAACACTGACCCCTGACCCAAAGTACAGTCGCCCAACCCAGAACCCTGACCCCGACCCCAAGTACTGTCCCCCAACACTAAACTCTGACCCCAAGTACAGTCCCCCAATACTGAACCATGAACTCTGACCTTATGTACAGTCACACAATCCTGAACCCTGACCCCTGACCCCAATTACAGTCGCCCAACCCTGAACACCGAACCCCGAACCCCGACCCCAAGTACAGTCCACCAACGTTGAATCCTGACTCCTGACTCCTGACCCCAAGTAAAGTCTCCCAACCCTGAACCCTGACCCCAAATACAGTCCCCAACCCTGAACCCTGACCCCAAGTACAGTCCCCCAAACCTGAACCCCGAACCCAGACCCCAATTACAGTCTCCCAAACCTGCACAATGACCCCAAGTACAGTCCCACAACACTGAACCCCGGACCCTGACCCCAAGTACAGTCCCCCAACCCAGAACCCTGACCCCTGACCCCAAGTACAGTCCCCCAACCGTGAACTCTGACCCCAAGTACAGTCCCCCAACACTGAACCATGAACTCTGACCTTATGTACAGTCCCACAATCCTGAACCATGACCCCAAGTACAGTCCCCTAACACAGAACCCTAACCCCTGTTCCCAAGTACAATCCCCCAACACTGAAACCCGAACTCTGACCCCAAGTACAGTCCCCCAACACTGAACCCTGAACTCTGATCCCAAGTACAGTTGCCCAACCCTGAACCCTGACCCCTGAACCCAAGTACAGTCCCCCAAACCTGAACCCTGAACTCTGAACCCAAGTGCAGTCATCCAACCCTGAACACTGACCCCTGACCCCAAGTACAGTCCCCCAACCCTGAACCCTGACCCCTGACCCAAAGTACAGTCCCCCAACACTAATCCCCGAACCCTGACCCCAAGTATAGACCCCCAACCCAGAACCCTGAACCCTGACCCCAAGTACAGACCCCCAAACCTAAACTCTGACCTCAAATACAGTCGTCCAACGCTGAACCCAAGTACAGTCCCCAAAACCTGAACCCGGAACCCTGACCCCAAGTACAGTCCCCCAACATTAACCCTGAACTCTGACTCCAAGTACAGTCCCCCAACCCTGAACCCTGACCCCTGACCACACGTACAGTCCTCAAACACTGAACGCCGAACCCTGACCACAAGTACAGTCCCCCAAACCAGAACCCTGACACCTGACCGCAAGTACAGTCTCCCAAACCTGAACCCTGACCCCAAGTACACTCCCCCACACCTGAACCCCGAACCCACACCCCAATTACAGTCTCCCGAACCTGCACACTGACCCCAAGTACAGTCCCACAACACTGAACCCCGGACCCTGACCCCAAATACAGTACCCCAACCCAGAACACTGAACCCTGACCCCAAGTACAGTTCCCCAACCTTGAAGCCTGACCCCAAATACAGGCTCCCAACACTGACCCCTGACCCCAAGTACAGTCCTCCAACCCAGAACCCTGATCCCAAGTACAGTCCGCCAACACTGAACTCCGGACCCTGACCCCAAGTGCAGTCCCCCAACCCTGAACTCTGACCCCAAGTACAGTCCCACAACACTGAACCATGAACTCTGACCTTAACTACAGTATCACAATCCAGAACCCAGACCCCAATTACAGTCTTCCGAACCTGCTCACTGACCCCAAGTACAGTCCCACAACACTGAACCCCGGACCCTGACCCCAAATACAGTTCCCCAACCCAGAACACTGACCCCTGACCCCATGTACAGTCCCCCAACAATGAACTCCGGACCCTGACCCCAAGTACAGTCCCCCAACCTTGAACCCTGACCCCTGACCCCACGTACAGTCCCCCAAACCTAACCTTTGACCCCAAGTACAGTCCCTCAACACTGAATCATGAACTCTGAGTTTATGTACAGTCCCACAATCATGAACCCTGACCCCTGACCCCAATTATAGTCGCCCAACCCTGAACCCCGAACCCTGACCCCAAGTACAGTCCCCCAACCCTGAACCCTGACCCCAAGTACAGTCCCCCAAACCAGAAACCTGAACCCAGACCCCAAGTACAGCACCCCAACCCTGAACTCTGACCCCAAGTACAGTCTTCCAACAATGAACCCTGACCCCTTAACCCAAGTACAGTCCCCAAAACCTGAACCCCGAACCCTGACCCCAAGTACAGTCTCCCAACATGAACCCTGAACTCTGACTCCAAGTACAATCCCCCAACCCTGAACCCTGACCACAAGTACAGTCCCCAAACACTGAACGCCGAACCCTGACCCCAAGTACAGTCCCCCAACCCTGACCCCAAGTACAGTCCCTCACCCCTGACCCCAAGTACAGTCCCCCAAACCTGAACCCCGAACCCTGACCCCAAGTACAGTTCCCCAACATGAACCCTGAACTCTGACCCCAAGTACAATCCCCCAACCCTGAACCCTGACCCCAAGTATAGTCCCCCAACCCTGACCCCAAGTACAGTTTTCCAACCCTGACCCCAAGTACAGTTCCCCAACATGAACCCTGAACTCTGACCCCAAGTACAATCCTCCAACCCTGAACCCTGACCCCAAGTATAGACCCCCAACCCTAACCTCTGACTCCAAATACAGTCCTCCAACGCTGAACCCAAGTATAGTCCCCAAAACCTGAACCCCGAACCCTGACCCCAAGTACAGTTCCCCAAACCAGCACCCTGACCCCTGACCCCAAGTACAGTCTCCCAACCACGAAGCCTGACCCCAAGTACAGTTCCCCAACCCAGAACACTGACCCCTGACCCAAAGTACAGTCGCCCAACCCAGAACCCTGACCCCGACCCCAAGTACTGTCCCCCAACACTAAACTCTGACCCCAAGTACAGTCCCCCAATACTGAACCATGAACTCTGACCTTATGTACAGTCACACAATCCTGAACCCTGACCCCTGACCCCAATTACAGTCGCCCAACCCTGAACACCGAACCCCGAACCCCGACCCCAAGTACAGTCCACCAACGTTGAATCCTGACTCCTGACTCCTGACCCCAAGTAAAGTCTCCCAACCCTGAACCCTGACCCCAAATACAGTCCCCAACCCTGAACCCTGACCCCAAGTACAGTCCCCCAAACCTGAACCCCGAACCCAGACCCCAATTACAGTCTCCCAAACCTGCACAATGACCCCAAGTACAGTCCCACAACACTGAACCCCGGACCCTGACCCCAAGTACAGTCCCCCAACCCAGAACCCTGACCCCTGACCCCAAGTACAGTCCCCCAACCGTGAACTCTGACCCCAAGTACAGTCCCCCAACACTGAACCATGAACTCTGACCTTATGTACAGTCCCACAATCCTGAACCATGACCCCAAG
Organism: Prionace glauca; assembly: GCA_037974335.1. Taxonomy (NCBI): domain Eukaryota; kingdom Metazoa; phylum Chordata; class Chondrichthyes; order Carcharhiniformes; family Carcharhinidae; genus Prionace; species Prionace glauca. The sequence continues at coordinate 121,433 of JBBMRE010000177.1, forward strand.
TACAGTCCCCTAACACAGAACCCTAACCCCTGTTCCCAAGTACAATCCCCCAACACTGAAACCCGAACTCTGACCCCAAGTACAGTCCCCCAACACTGAACCCTGAACTCTGATCCCAAGTACAGTTGCCCAACCCTGAACCCTGACCCCTGAACCCAAGTACAGTCCCCCAAACCTGAACCCTGAACTCTGAACCCAAGTGCAGTCATCCAACCCTGAACACTGACCCCTGACCCCAAGTACAGTCCCCCAACCCTGAACCCTGACCCCTGACCCAAAGTACAGTCCCCCAACACTAATCCCCGAACCCTGACCCCAAGTATAGACCCCCAACCCAGAACCCTGAACCCTGACCCCAAGTACAGACCCCCAAACCTAAACTCTGACCTCAAATACAGTCGTCCAACGCTGAACCCAAGTACAGTCCCCAAAACCTGAACCCGGAACCCTGACCCCAAGTACAGTCCCCCAACATTAACCCTGAACTCTGACTCCAAGTACAGTCCCCCAACCCTGAACCCTGACCCCTGACCACACGTACAGTCCTCAAACACTGAACGCCGAACCCTGACCACAAGTACAGTCCCCCAAACCAGAACCCTGACACCTGACCGCAAGTACAGTCTCCCAAACCTGAACCCTGACCCCAAGTACACTCCCCCACACCTGAACCCCGAACCCACACCCCAATTACAGTCTCCCGAACCTGCACACTGACCCCAAGTACAGTCCCACAACACTGAACCCCGGACCCTGACCCCAAATACAGTACCCCAACCCAGAACACTGAACCCTGACCCCAAGTACAGTTCCCCAACCTTGAAGCCTGACCCCAAATACAGGCTCCCAACACTGACCCCTGACCCCAAGTACATTCCTCCAACCCAGAACCCTGATCCCAAGTACAGTCCGCCAACACTGAACTCCGGACCCTGACCCCAAGTGCAGTCCCCCAACCCTGAACTCTGACCCCAAGTACAGTCCCACAACACTGAACCATGAACTCTGACCTTAACTACAGTATCACAATCCAGAACCCAGACCCCAATTACAGTCTTCCGAACCTGCTCACTGACCCCAAGTACAGTCCCACAACACTGAACCCCGGACCCTGACCCCAAATACAGTTCCCCAACCCAGAACACTGACCCCTGACCCCATGTACAGTCCCCCAACAATGAACTCCGGACCCTGACCCCAAGTACAGTCCCCCAACCTTGAACCCTGACCCCTGACCCCACGTACAGTCCCCCAAACCTAACCTTTGACCCCAAGTACAGTCCCTCAACACTGAATCATGAACTCTGAGTTTATGTACAGTCCCACAATCATGAACCCTGACCCCTGACCCCAATTATAGTCGCCCAACCCTGAACCCCGAACCCTGACCCCAAGTACAGTCCCCCAACCCTGAACCCTGACCCCAAGTACAGTCCCCCAAACCAGAAACCTGAACCCAGACCCCAAGTACAGCACCCCAACCCTGAACTCTGACCCCAAGTACAGTCTTCCAACAATGAACCCTGACCCCTTAACCCAAGTACAGTCCCCAAAACCTGAACCCCGAACCCTGACCCCAAGTACAGTCTCCCAACATGAACCCTGAACTCTGACTCCAAGTACAATCCCCCAACCCTGAACCCTGACCACAAGTACAGTCCCCAAACACTGAACGCCGAACCCTGACCCCAAGTACAGTCCCCCAACCCTGAACCCTGAACACTGACCCCAAGTACAGTCCCCCAAACCAGATCCCTGACTCCTGACCCCAAGTACAGTCTCCCAACCCTGAAGCCTGACCCCAAATACAGTCCCCCAACACTGAACCCTGACTCCAAGTACAGTCCCCCAAACCTGAACCCTGAACCCAGACCCCAATTACAGTCTCCCAAACCTGCACACTGACCCCAAGTACAGTTTACCAAACCAGAACCCTGACCCCTGACCCCAAGAACAGTCTCCCAACACTGACCCCTGACCCCAAGTACAGTCCCCCAACCCAGAACCCTGATCCCAAGTACAGTCCCCCAACACTGAACTCCGGACCCTGACCCCAACTGCAGTCCCCCAACCCTGAACTCTGACCCCAAGTACAGTCCCACAACACTGAACCATGAACTCTGACCTTAACTACATGATCACAATCCTGAACCCTGACCCCAATTACAGTCCCCCTACACTGAACCCCGAACCCTGACCCCAAGTACAGTCCCCCAACCCTGACCCCAAGTACAGTCCCTCACCCCTGACCCCAAGTACAGTCCCCCAAACCTGAACCCCGAACCCTGACCCCAAGTACAGTTCCCCAACATGAACCCTGAACTCTGACCCCAAGTACAATCCCCCAACCCTGAACCCTGACCCCAAGTATAGTCCCCCAACCCTGACCCCAAGTACAGTTTTCCAAGCCTGACCCCAAGTACAGTTCCCCAACATGAACCCTGAACTCTGACCCCAAGTACAATCCTCCAACCCTGAACCCTGACCCCAAGTATAGACCCCCAACCCTAACCTCTGACTCCAAATACAGTCCTCCAACGCTGAACCCAAGTATAGTCCCCAAAACCTGAACCCCGAACCCTGACCCCAAGTACAGTTCCCCAAACCAGCACCCTGACCCCTGACCCCAAGTACAGTCTCCCAACCACGAAGCCTGACCCCAAGTACAGTTCCCCAACCCAGAACACTGACCCCTGACCCAAAGTACAGTCGCCCAACCCAGAACCCTGACCCCGACCCCAAGTACTGTCCCCCAACCCTAAACTCTGACCCCAAGTACAGTTCCCCAGTACTGAACCATGAACTCTGACCTTATGTACAGTCACACAATCCTGAACCCTGACCCCAATTACAGTCGCCCAACCCTGAACTCCGAACGCTGACCCAAGTACAGACCCCCAACCCTAAACTCTGACCCCAAATAGAGTCCTCCAACGCTGAACCCAAGTACAGTCCCCAAAACCTGATCCCCGAACCCTGACCCCAAATACAGTCCTCAACCCTGAACCCTGACCCCAAGTACAGTCCCCCAAACCTGAACCCCGAACCCAGAGCCCAAATACAGTCTCCCAAACCTGCACAATGACCCCAAGTACAGTCCCACAACACTGAACCCCGGACCCTGACCCCAAGTACAGTCCCCCAACCCAGAACCCTGACCCCTGACCCCAAGTACAGTCCCCAAAACGTGAACCCCGAAACCTGACCCCACGTACAGTCTCCCAACATGAACCCTGAACTCTGACTCCAAGTACAGTCTCCCAACCCTGAACCCTGACCCCTGACCCCAAGTACAGTCCCCCAACACTGAACTCCGGACCCTGACCCCATGTACAGTCCCCCAACCGTGAACTCTGACCCCAAGTACAGTCCCCCAACACTGAACCATGAACTCTGACCTTATGTACAGTCCCACAATCCTGAACCATGACCCCAAGTACAGTCCCCTAACACAGAACCCTAACCCCTGTTCCCAAGTACAATCCCCCAACACTGAAACCCGAACTCTGACCCCAAGTACAGTCCCCCAACACTGAACCCTGAACTCTGATCCCAAGTACAGTTGCCCAACCCTGAACCCTGACCCCTGAACCCAAGTACAGTCCCCCAAACCTGAACCCTGAACTCTGAACCCAAGTGCAGTCATCCAACCCTGAACACTGACCCCTGACACCAAGTACAGTCCCCCAACCCTGAACCCTGACCCCTGACCCAAAGTACAGTCCCCCAACACTAATCCCCGAACCCTGACCCCAAGTATAGACCCCCAACCTAGAACCCTGAACCCTGACCCCAAGTACAGACCCCCAAACCTAAACTCTGACCTCAAATACAGTCGTCCAACGCTGAACCCAAGTACAGTCCCCAAAACCTGAACCCGGAACCCTGACCCCAAGTACAGTCCCCCAACATGAACCCTGAACTCTGACTCCAAGTACAGTCCCCCAAACCTGAACCCTGACCCCTGACCACACGTACAGTCCTCAAACACTGAACGCCGATCGCTGACCCCAAGTACAGTCTCCCAAACCTGAACCCTGACCCCAAGTACACTCCCCCACACCTGAACCCCGAACCCACACTCCAATTACAGTCTCCCGAACCTGCACACTGACCCCAAGTACAGTCCCACAACACTGAACCCCGGACCCTGACCCCAAATACAGTACCCCAACCCAGAACACTGACCCCTGACCCCAAGTAACGTCTCCCAACCCTGAACCCTGACCCCAAATACAGTCCCCCAACCCTGAACCCTGACCCCAAGTACAGTTCTCCAACCCAGAACACTGACCCCTGACACCAAGTACAGTCCCCCAACCCAGAACCCTGACCCCTGACTCCAAGTACAGTCCTCCAACACTGAACTCCGGACCCTGACCCCAAGTACAGTCCCCCAACCCTGAACCCTGACCCCTAACCCCAAGTACAGTCCACCAACCCTGAACTCTGACCCCAATTACAGTCCCCCAACACTGAACCATGAACTCTGACCTTATGTACAGTCCCCAAAACCAGAATCCTGAACCCAGACCCCAAGTACAGTCCCCCACACCTGAACCCCGAACCCAGACCCCAATTACAGTCTCCCGAACCTGCACACTGACCCCAAGTGAAGTCCCCCAACACGGAACCCCGGACCCTGACCCCAAGTACAGTCCCCAACGCAGAACACTGACCCCGACCCCCAAGTACAGTCCCCCAACACTGAACAATGAACTCTGACCTTAGGTACAGTCCCACAATCCTGAACCCTGAACCCTGACCCCAATTACAGTCCCCCAACCCTGAACCCCGAACCCTGACCCCAAGTACAATCCACCAACTGTGACCCCAAGTACAGTCCCCCAACACTGAACCCTGACCCCAAGTACAGTCCCCAACACGGAACCCTGACCCCTGATCCCAAGTACAGAACCCCACCCTGAACATGAACCCTGAAGTCTGACCCCAAATACAGTCCCCCAACCCTGAACCCTGACCCCAAGTACAGTCTCCCAACCCTGAAGCCTGACCCCAAATACAGTCCCCCAACCCTGAACCCTGACCCCAAGTACAGTGCCCCAAACCTGAACCCCGAACCCAGACCCCAATTACAGTCTCCCAAACCTGCACACTGACCCCAAGTACAGTCCCACAACACTGAACCCTGAACCCGAGTACAGTCTCCCAACCCAGAACCCTGACCCCAAGTACAGTCCCCCAACCCAGAACCCTGACCCCTGACTCCAGGTACAGTCCTCCAACACTGAACTCCGGACCCTGACCCCAAGTACAGTCCCCCAACCCTGAACCCTGACCCCTGACCCCAAGTACAGTCCACCAACCCTGAACTCTGACCCCATTTAAAGTCCCCCTACACTGAACCCCGAACCCTGACCCCAAGTACAGTCCCCCAACCCTGACCCCAAGTACAGTCCCTCACCCCTGACCCCAAGTACAGTCCCCCAACACTGAACCCTGACCCGAAGTACAGTCCCTCACCCCTGACCCCAACTACAGTCCCCCAAACCAGAACCCTGAACCCAGACCCCAAGTACAGTCTCGCAAACCTGCACCCTGACCCCAAGTACAGTCCCCCAACACGGAACGCCGAATTCTAACCCCAAGTACAGTCACCAACCCAGAACCCTGACCCCTGACCCCAAGTACAGAACCCCAACACTGAACTCTGACCCCAAGTACAGTCTTCCAACAATGAACCCTGACCCCTGAACCCAAGTACAGTCCCCCAAACCTGAACCCCGAACCCTAACCCCAAGTACAGTTCCCCAACATGAACCCTGAACTCTGACCCCAAGTACAATCCCCCAACCCTGAACCCTGGCCCCCAAGTACAGTATCCCAATCCTGATCACTGAACCCTGACCCCGAGTACAGTCCCCCAACCCTGAACCCCGAACCCAGATCCCAAGTACAGTCCCCCAACCCTGAACCCTGAAGTCTGACACCAAGGACAGTCCCCCAATCCTGAACCCTGACCCCAAGTACAGTCCCCCAACACTGAACCCTGAACTCTGATCCCAAGTACAGTTGCCCAACCCTGAACCCTGACCCTTGAACCCAAGTACAGTCCCCCAAACCTGAACCCTGACCTCTGAACCCAAGTGCAGTCATCCAACCCTGAACACTGACACATGACCCCAAGTACAGTCCCCCAACCCTGAACCCTGACCCAAAGTACAGTCCCCCAACACTAATCCCCGAACCCTGACCCCAATTATAGACACCCAACCCAGAACCCTGACCCCTGACCCCAAGTACAGAAGCCCACCCTGAGCTCTGACCCCAAGTACAGTCCTCAACAATGAACCCTGACCCAGACCCCAAGTACAGTCCCCCAACACTGAACAATGAACTCTGACCTTAGGTACAGTCCCACAATCCTGAACCCTGACCCCAATTACAGTCCCCCAACCCTGAACCCTGAACCCTGACCCCAAGTACAGTCCCCCAATCCTGAACCCTGACCCCAAGTACAGTCCCTCACCCCTGACCCCAAGTACATTCCCCCAAACCAGAACCCTGAAACCAGACCCCAGGTACAGTTTCGCAAACCTGCACCCTGACCCCAAGTACAGTTCCCCAACCCAGAACCCTGACCCCTGATCCCAAGTACAGTCCCCCAACACTGAACACTGAACTCTGACTACAAGTACAGTTGCCCCAACCTGAACCCTGACCCCTGAACCCAAATTCAGTCCCCCAATCCTGAACCCTGACCCCAAGTACAGTCCCCCAATTCTGAACCCTGACCCCAAGTACAGTTCCCCAACTCTGAACACTGAACCCTGACCCCAAGTACAGTCCCCCAAACCTGAACCCTGAACTCTGAACCCAAGTGCAGTCATCCAACCCTGAACACTGACCCCTGAACTCTGAGCCGAAGTACAGTCCACCAACCCTGAACCCTGACCCCTGGACCCAAGTGCAGTCCCCCAATCCTGAACAACTGAACGCTCACCCCAAGTACAGTCCCCGAACCCTGAACCCTGACCCCGAGTACAGTCCCCCAACCCTGAACCCCGAACCCAGATCCCAAGTACAGTCCCCCAACCCTGAACCCTGAAGTCTGACACCAAGGACCGTCCCCCAACCCTGAACCCTGACCCCAAGTACAGTCCCCCAACACTAACCCTGAACTCTGATCCCAAGTACAGTTGCCCAACCCTGAACCCTGACCCCTGACCCCAAGTACAGAACCCCACCCTGAACTCTGACCCCAAATACAGTCCTCAACAATGAACAAGTACAGTTGAACTCTGAACCCTGAACCCTGAAGTCTGACACCAAGGACCGTCCCCCAACCCTGAACCCTGACCCCAAGTACAGTCCCCCAACACTAACCCTGAACTCTGATCCCAAGTACAGTTGCCCAACCCTGAACCCTGACCCCTGACCCCAAGTACAGTCCCCCAAACCTGAACCCTGAACTCTGAACCCAAGTGCAGTCACCCAACCCTGAACACTGACCCCTGACCCCAAGTACAGTCCCCCAACCCAGAACCCTGAGCTCTGACCCCAAGTACAGTCCCCCAATCCTGAACCCTGACCCAAAGTACAGTCCCCCAACCCTGAACCCTGACCCCAAGTACAGTCCTCCAACCCAGAACCCTGACCCCAAGTACAGTCCCCCAACCTGAACCCTGACCCCTGAACCCAAATTCAGTCCCCCAATCCTGAACCCTGACCCCAAGTACAGTCCCCCAATCCTGAACCCTGATCCCAAGTACAGTCCCCCAACCCTGACCCCTGATCCCAAGTACAGTCCCCCAAACCTGAACCCTGACCCCAAGTACAGTCCCCCAACACTGAACCCTGAACCCTGACCTCAAGTACAGTCCCCCAACTCTGAACACTGAACCCTGACCCCAAGTACAGTCCCCCAACCCAGAACCCTGACCCCAAGTAGAGACCCCCAACCCTGAACTCTGAGCCGAAGTACAGTCCACCAACCCTGAACCCTGACCCCTGGACCCAAGTGCAGACCCCAAAACCTGAACTCCAAACACTGACCCCAAATACAGTCCCCCAACACTGAACCCCGAACCCTGACCCCAAGTACAGTCCCTCAAACCTGCACCCTGACCCCAAGGACAGTCACCCAACCCTGAACCCTGAACCCTGACCCCAAGTACAGTCCCCCAACCCTTAAACCCTAAACCTGACCCCAAGTACAGTCCCCCAACCCTGAACCCTGAACTTTGACCCCAAGAACAGTCCCGCAACCCTGAACCCTGACCCCTAAACCCAAATACAGTTCCCCAATCCTGAACCCTGACCCCAAGTAGAGACCCCAATCCTGAACCCTGACCACAAGTACCGTCCCCCAACCCTGAACCCTGAACCCTGACCCGAAACACAGTCCTCAACCCTGATCCCTGACCCCTGAGCCCAAGTACAGTCCCCCTACCCTGAACACTGATCCCAAGTACAGTCCCCCAACCCTGAACCCTGACCCCTGACCCCAAGTATAGTCCCCCAACCCTGAACCCTGACCCCAAGTACAGTCCCCAACCCTGAACCATGACCCCTGAACCCAAGTACAGTCCCCCAACCCTGAACCCTGACCGCAAGTACAGTCCCCCAACCCTGAACGCTGAACCTTGACCCCAAGTACAGTCCCCCAATCCTGAACAACTGAACCCTGACCCCAAGTACAGTCCCCAACACTGAACCCTGACCCCGAGTACAGTCCCCCAACACTGAACCATGAACCCTGACCCCAAGTACAGTCCCCCAACCCAAAATCCTGAACTCTGATCCCAAGTACATTCCCCAAAACCTGAACCCCGAACTCTGACTCAAAGTACAGTCCCCCAACACTGAACCCTGACCCCAAGTACAGTCCTCCAACCCTGAACCCTGACCCCTGACCACACGTACAGTCTGTCCCCAAACACTGAACTCCGAACCCAGACCCCAATTACAGTCTCCCAAACCTGCACACTGACACCACGTACAGTCCCACAACACTGAACCCCGGACCATGACCCCACGTACAGTCCCCCAACCCAGAACACTGACCCCTGACCCCAAGTACAGTCCGCCAAACCAGAACCCTGACACCTGAACCCAAGTACAGTCCCCCAACACTGAACCCTGAACCCTGACCCCAAGTACAGTCCCCCAAGACTGAACCATGAACTCTGACCTTATATACAGTCCCACAATCCTGAACCCTGACCACAATTACAGTCCCCCAACCATGAATCCCGAACCCTGACCCCAAGTACAGTCCCTGAACCCTGACCCCAAGTACAGTCCCCCAAACCAGAACCCTGATCAAAGACCCCAAGTACAGTCTCACAAACCTGCATCCTGTCCCCTGACCCAAAGTACAGTCCCCCAACATGGAACCCTGACCCCTGACCCCAAGTACAGAACCCCAACCCTGAACTCTGACCCCAAGTACAGTCCACCAACCCTGAACCCTGACCCCAAGTACAGTCCTCCAACTCTGAACACTGAACCCTGACCCCAAGAACAGTCCCCCAATTCTGAACAACTGAACCCTGACCCCAAGTACAGTGCCCAAATCCTGAACCCCGAACCCAGACCCCAATTACAGTCTCCCAAACCTGCACACTGACCCCAAGTACAGTCCCACAACACTGAACCCCGGACCCTGACCCCAAGTACAGTCCCCCAACCCTGAACCCTGACCCCTGACCCCAAGTACAGTCCCCCAACCCTGAACTCTGACCCTACTCCTAAACGTAACCCAAACCCAAACTCTAATCTGAACACGAACCCTAACCATAATCCAAACACGTAACCCTAAACCTAACCCTAACGCGAACACTCACCCTATCTCTCATCCTAACCCTAACCCTTACCATAATCCAAACACCTAACCCAAAACCAAACCCAAACCCTAAAACTAACCCTAACTCTAACCTTAACCCTAATCCTGACCCTAATTCCAACCCTTACACCAATCCAAGCAGTAGCCCCACCCGAACCCTAATACTAAATCTAACACTAACTAACCCTAAACCTAACCTGAACTCTAACCCTAATCTAAACCTGAACCCTAACTCAAACCCAAACCCAAATCCTAACACGAAGATGAACCCTAACTCTAATTCTAACCCTAACCCTAACTCTAATTCTAACCCTAACCCTAACTCTAATTCTAACCCTAACCCTAACTCTAATTCTAACCCTAACCCTAACTCTAATTCTAACCCTAACCCTAACTCTAATTCTCACCCTAACTCTAACTCTAACCCTAACCCGATTCCTAACTCTAACCCGAGCCCTGGACCAAACCCGAACTCGAATGCAAACCCTAAACTAACCCGAACCCTAACACTAACCCAAACCCTTACACTAAACAGAGATTATAAACAGTGCCCTACAATAAACAGAGATTTTAAACAGTGCCCTACACTAAACAGAGATTTTAAACAGTGCCCTACACTAAACAGAGATTTTAAACAGTGCCCTACACTAAACAGAGATTTTAAACAGTGCCCAAACACTAAACAGAGATTTTAAACATTGCCCTACACTAAACAGAGATTTTAAACAGTGCCCTACACTAAACAGAGATTTTAAACAGTGTCCTACACTAAACAGAGATTTTAAACAGTACCCTACACTAAACAGAGATTTTAAACAGTACCCTACATTAAACAGAGATTTTAAACAGTGCCCTACACTAAACAGAGATTTTAAACAGTGCCCTACACTAAACAGAGATTTTAAACAGTGCCCTACACTAAACAAAGATTTTAAACAGTGCCCTACACTAAACAGAAATTTTAAACAGTGCCCTACACTAAACGGAGATTTTAAACAGTGCCCTACACTAAACAGAGATTTGAAACAGTACCCTACACTAAACAAAGATTTTAAACAGTGCCCTACACTAAACAGAGATTTTAAACAGTGCCCTACACTAAACAGAAATTTGAAATAGTACCCTACACTAAACAGAGAATTTAAACACTGCCCGACACTAAACAGATTTTAAACAGTGCCCTACACTAAACAGAGATTTTAAACAGTACCCTACACTAAACAGAGATTTTAAACAGTGTCCTACACTAAACAGAGATTTTAAACAGTACCCTACACTAAACAGAGATTTTAAACAGTGCCCTACACTAAACAGAGATTTTAAACAGTGCCCTACACTAAACAGAGATTTTAAACAGAACCCTACACTAAACAGAGATTTTAAACAGTGTCCTACACTAAACAGAGATTTTAAACAGTGTCCTACACTAAACAGAGATTTTAAACAGTACCCTACACTAAACAGAGATTTTAAACAGTGCCCTACACTAAACAAAGATTTTAAACAGTGCCCTCCACTAAACAGAAATTTTAAACAGTGCCCTACACTAAACAGAGATTTGAAACAGTGTCCTACACTAAACAGAGATTTTAAACAGTACCCTACACTAAACAGAGATTTGAAACAGTGCCCTACACTAAACAGAGATTTTAAACAGTACCCTACACTAAACAGATATTTTAAACAGTGCCCTACACTAAACAGAGATTTTAAACAGTACCCTACACTAAACAGAGATTTTAAACATTGCCCTACACTAAACAGAGATTTTAAACAGTGCCCGACACTAAACAGAGATTTTAAACAGTGCCCTACACTAAACAGAGATTTTAAACAGTGCCCTACACTAAACAGAGATTTTAAACAGTACCCTACACTAAACAGAGATTTGAAACAGTACCCTACACTAAACAGAGAATTTAAACACTGCCCGACACTAAACAGAGATTTTAAACAGTGCCCTACACTAAATAGAGATTTTAAACAGTGCCCTACACTAAACAGAGATTTTAAACAGTACCCTACACTAAACAGAGATTTTAAACAGTACCCTACACTAAACAGAGATTTTAAACAGTACCCTACACTAAACAGAGATTTTAAACAGTGTCCTACACTAAACAGAGATTTTAAACAGTACCCTACACTAAACAGAGATTATAAACAGTGTCCTACACTAAACAGAGATTTTAAACAGTGCCCTACACTAAACAGAGATTTTAAACACTACCATACACTAAACAGAGATTTTAAACAGTGCCCTACACTAAACAGAGATTTTAAATAGTGCCCTACACTAAACAGAGATTTTAAACAGTGCCCTACACTAAACAGAGATTTTAAACAGTGCCCTACACTAAACAGAGATTTTAAACAGTGCCCTACACTAAACAGAGATTTTAAACAGTACCCTACACTAAACAGAGATTTTAAACAGTGCCCTACACTAAACAGAGATTTTAAACAGTCCCCTACACTAAACAGAGATTTTAAACAGTGTCCGACACTAAACAGAGAGTTTAAACAGTGCCCTACACTAAACAGAGATTTTAAACAGTGCCCTACACTAAACAGAGATTTTAAACAGTGTCCTACACTAAACAGAGATTTTAAACAGTACCGTACACTAACAGAGATTTTAAACAGTGCCCTACACGAAACAGAGATTTTAAACAGTACCCTACACTAACAGAGATTTTAAACAGTGCCCTACACTAAACAGAGATTTTAAACAGTACCCTACACTAAACAGAGATTTTAAACAGTGCCCTACACTAAACAGAGATTTTAAACAGTGCCCTACACTAAACAGAGATTTTAAGCATTGACCTACACTAAACAGAGATTTTAAACAGTGCCCTACACTAAACAGAGATTTTAAACAGTGCCCTACAATAAACAGAGATTTTAAACAGTGCCCTACACTAAACAGAGATTTTAAACAGTGCCCTACACTAAACAGAGATTTTAAACAGTGTCCTACACTAAACAGAGATTTTAAACAGTGCCCGACACTAAACAGAGATTTTAAACAGTGCCCTACACTAAACAGAGATTTTAAACAGTACCCTACACTAAACAGAGATTTTAAACATTGACCTACACTAAACAGAGATTTTAAACAGTACCCTACACTAAACAGAGGTTTTAAACAGTGCCCTAAACTAAGCAGAGATTTTAAACAGTACCCTACACTAAACAGAGATTTTAAACAGTACCCTACACTAAACAGAGATTTTAAACAGTACCCTACAGTAATCTGAGATTTTAAACAGTGCCCTACACTAAACAGAGATTTTAAACAGTGCCCGACACTAAACAGAGATTTTAAACAGTGTCCTACACTAAACAGAGATTTTAAACAGTACCCTACACTAAACAGAGATTTTAAACAGTGCCCTACACTAAACAGAGATTTTAAACAGTGCCCTACACTAAACAGAGATTTTAAGCATTGACCTACACTAAACAGAGATTTTAAACAGTGCCCGACACTAAACAGAGATTTTAAACAGTGCCCTACACTAAACAGAGATTTTAAACAGTACCCTACACTAAACAGAGATTTTAAACAGTACCCTACACTAAACAGAGATTTTAAACAGTACCCTACAGTAATCTGAGATTTTAAACAGTGCCCTACACTAAACAGAGATTTTAAACAGTACCCTACACTAAACAGAGATTTTAAACAGTGCCCTACACTAAACAGAGATTTTAAACAGTGCCCTACACTAAACAGAGATTTTAAGCATTGACCTACACTAAACAGAGATTTTAAACAGTGCCCGACACTAAACAGAGATTTTAAACAGTGCCCTACATTAAACAGAGATTTTGAGAAAGTGACCAAAGAGGTGGATAGGGGTAAGGCAGTTGTTGTGGTGTATATGGATTTTAGCAAGGCGTTTGATAAGGCGTTTGATAAACACTTAACAGAGATTTTAAACAGTGCCCTACACTAAACAGAAATTTTAAACTTTGCCCTACACTAAACAGAGATTTTAAACAGTGCCCTACACTAAACAGAGATTTTAAACAGTACCCTGCACTAAACAGAGATTTTAAACAGTACCCTACACTAAACAGAGATTTTAAACAGTACCCTACACTAAACAGAGATTTTAAACAGTACGCTACACTAAACAGAGATTTTAAACAGTGTCCTACACTAAACAGAGATTTTAAACAGTACCCTACACTAAACAGAGATTATAAACAGTGTCCTACACTAAACAGAGATTTTAAACAGTGCCCTACACTAAACAGAGATTTTAAACACTACCATACACTAAACAGAGATTTTAAACAGTGCCCTACACTAAACAGAGATTTTAAATAGTGCCCTACACTAAACAGAGATTTTAAACAGTGCCCTACACTAAACAGAGATTTTAAACAGTGCCCTACACTAAACAGAGATTTTAAACAGTGCCCTACACTAAACAGAGATTTTAAACAGTACCCTACACTAAACAGAGATTTTAAACAGTGCCCTACACTAAACAGAGATTTTAAACAGTCCCCTACACTAAACAGAGATTTTAAACAGTGTCCGACACTAAACAGAGAGTTTAAACAGTGCCCTACACTAAACAGAGATTTTAAACAGTGCCCTACACTAAACAGAGATTTTAAACAGTGTCCTACACTAAACAGAGATTTTAAACAGTACCGTACACTAACAGAGATTTTAAACAGTGCCCTACACGAAACAGAGATTTTAAACAGTACCCTACACTAACAGAGATTTTAAACAGTGCCCTACACTAAACAGAGATTTTAAACAGTACCCTACACTAAACAGAGATTTTAAACAGTGCCCTACACTAAACAGAGATTTTAAACAGTGCCCTACACTAAACAGAGATTTTAAGCATTGACCTACACTAAACAGAGATTTTAAACAGTGCCCTACACTAAACAGAGATTTTAAACAGTGCCCTACAATAAACAGAGATTTTAAACAGTGCCCTACACTAAACAGAGATTTTAAACAGTGCCCTACACTAAACAGAGATTTTAAACAGTGTCCTACACTAAACAGAGATTTTAAACAGTGCCCGACACTAAACAGAGATTTTAAACAGTGCCCTACTATAAACAGAGATTTTAAACAGTACCCTACACTAAACAGAGATTTTAAACATTGACCTACACTAAACAGAGATTTTAAACAGTACCCTACACTAAACAGAGGTTTTAAACAGTGCCCTAAACTAAGCAGAGATTTTAAACAGTACCCTACACTAAACAGAGATTTTAAACAGTACCCTACACTAAACAGAGATTTTAAACAGTACCCTACAGTAATCTGAGATTTTAAACAGTGCCCTACACTAAACAGAGATTTTAAACAGTGCCCGACACTAAACAGAGATTTTAAACAGTGTCCTACACTAAACAGAGATTTTAAACAGTACCCTACACTAAACAGAGATTTTAAACAGTGCCCTACACTAAACAGAGATTTTAAACAGTGCCCTACACTAAACAGAGATTTTAAGCATTGACCTACACTAAACAGAGATTTTAAACAGTGCCCGACACTAAACAGAGATTTTAAACAGTGCCCTACACTAAACAGAGATTTTAAACAGTACCCTACACTAAACAGAGATTTTAAACAGTACCCTACACTAAACAGAGATTTTAAACAGTACCCTACAGTAATCTGAGATTTTAAACAGTGCCCTACACTAAACAGAGATTTTAAACAGTACCCTACACTAAACAGAGATTTTAAACAGTGCCCTACACTAAACAGAGATTTTAAACAGTGCCCTACACTAAACAGAGATTTTAAGCATTGACCTACACTAAACAGAGATTTTAAACAGTGCCCGACACTAAACAGAGATTTTAAACAGTGCCCTACATTAAACAGAGATTTTGAGAAAGTGACCAAAGAGGTGGATAGGGGTAAGGCAGTTGTTGTGGTGTATATGGATTTTAGCAAGGCGTTTGATAAGGCGTTTGATAAACACTTAACAGAGATTTTAAACAGTGCCCTACACTAAACAGAAATTTTAAACTTTGCCCTACACTAAACAGAGATTTTAAACAGTGCCCTACACTAAACAGAGATTTTAAACAGTACCCTGCACTAAACAGAGATTTTAAACAGTGCCCTACACTAAACGGAGATTTTAAACAGTGCCCTGCACTAAACAGAGATTTTAAACAGTGCCCTACACTAAACGGAGATTTTAAACAGTGCCCCACACGAAACAGAGATTTTTAAACAGTGCCCTACACTTAACAGAGATTTTTAAACAGTGCCCTACACTTAACAGAGATTTTAAACAGTGCCCTACACTAAGCAGAGATTTTAAACAGTGCCCTACACTAAGCAGAGATTTTAAACATTGCCCTACACTAAACAGAGATTTTAAACAGTGCCCTACACTAAACAGAGATTTTAAACCGTGCCGTATACTAAACAGAGATTTTAAACAGTACCCTACACTAAACAGAGGTTTTAAACAGTACCCTACACTAAACAGAGATTTTAAACAGTGCCCTACACTAAAAAGAGATTTTAAACAGTGCCCTACACTAAACAGAGATTTTAAACACTGCCCGACACTAAACAGAGATTTTGAGAAAGTGACCAACGAGGTGGATAGGGGTAAGGCAGTTGATGTGGAGTATATGGATTTTAGCAAGGCGTTTGATAAGGTTCACCATGGTAGGCTTCTGCAGAAAATGCAGATGTTCTATGTTCTATGTTCTAAACAGTGCCCTGCACGAAACAGAGATTTTAAACAGTACCCTACACTAAACAGAGATTTTAAACAGTGCCCTACACTAAACAGAGATTTTAAACAGTGCCCTGCACGAAACAGAGATTTTAAACAGTACCCTACACTAAACAGAGATTTTAAACAGTGCCCTACACTAAACAGAGATTTTAAACAGTACCCGACACTAAACAGAGGTTTTAAACAGTGCCCGACACTAAACAGAGATTTTAAACAGTGCCCTACACTAAACAGAGATTTTAAACAGTACCCTACACTAAACAGAGATTTTAAACAGTACCCTACACTAAACAGAGATTTTAAACAGTACCCTACAGTAATCTGAGATTTTAAACAGTGCCCTACACTAAACAGAGATTTTAAACAGTACCCTACACTAAACAGAGATTTTAAACAGTGCCCTACACTAAACAGAGATTTTAAACAGTGCCCTACACTAAACAGAGATTTTAAGCATTGACCTACACTAAACAGAGATTTTAAACAGTGCCCGACACTAAACAGAGATTTTAAACAGTGCCCTACATTAAACAGAGATTTTGAGAAAGTGACCAAAGAGGTGGATAGGGGTAAGGCAGTTGTTGTGGTGTATATGGATTTTAGCAAGGCGTTTGATAAGGCGTTTGATAAACACTTAACAGAGATTTTAAACAGTGCCCTACACTAAACAGAAATTTTAAACTTTGCCCTACACTAAACAGAGATTTTAAACAGTGCCCTACACTAAACAGAGATTTTAAACAGTACCCTGCACTAAACAGAGATTTTAAACAGTACCCTACACTAAACAGAGATTTTAAACAGTACCCTACACTAAACAGAGATTTTAAACAGTACCCTACACTAAACAGAGATTTTAAACAGTGTCCTACACTAAACAGAGATTTTAAATAGTACCCTACACTAAACAGAGATTATAAACAGTGTCCTATACTAAACAGAGATTTTAAACAGTGCCCTACACTAAACAGAGATTTTAAACACTACCATACACTAAACAGAGATTTTAAACAGTGCCCTACACTAAGCAGAGATTTTAAATAGTGCCCTACACTAAACAGAGATTTTAAACAGTGCCCTACACTAAACAGAGATTTTAAACAGTGCCCTACACTAAACAGAGATTTTAAACAGTGCCCTACACTAAACAGAGATTTTAAACAGTACCCTACACTAAACAGAGATTTTAAACAGTGCCCTACACTAAACAGAGATTTTAAACAGTCCCCTACACTAAACAGAGATTTTAAACAGTGTCCGACACTAAACAGAGAGTTTAAACAGTGCCCTACACTAAACAGAGATTTTAAACAGTGCCCTACACTAAACAGAGATTTTAAACAGTGTCCTACACTAAACAGAGATTTTAAACAGTACCGTACACTAACAGAGATTTTAAACAGTGCCCTACACGAAACAGAGATTTTAAACAGTACCCTACACTAACAGAGATTTTAAACAGTGCCCTACACTAAACAGAGATTTTAAACAGTACCCTACACTAAACAGAGATTTTAAACAGTGCCCTACACTAAACAGAGATTTTAAACAGTGCCCTACACTAAACAGAGATTTTAAGCATTGACCTACACTAAACAGAGATTTTAAACAGTGCCCTACACTAAACAGAGATTTTAAACAGTGCCCTACAATAAACAGAGATTTTAAACAGTGCCCTACACTAAACAGAGATTTTAAACAGTGCCCTACACTAAACAGAGATTTTAAACAGTGTCCTACACTAAACAGAGATTTTAAACAGTGCCCGACACTAAACAGAGATTTTAAACAGTGCCCTACACTAAACAGAGATTTTAAACAGTACCCTACACTAAACAGAGATTTTAAACATTGACCTACACTAAACAGAGATTTTAAACAGTACCCTACACTAAACAGAGGTTTTAAACAGTGCCCTAAACTAAGCAGAGATTTTAAACAGTACCCTACACTAAACTGAGATTTTAAACAGTACCCTACACTAAACAGAGATTTTAAACAGTACCCTACAGTAATCTGAGATTTTAAACAGTGCCCTACACTAAACAGAGATTTTAAACAGTGCCCGACACTAAACAGAGATTTTAAACAGTGTCCTACACTAAACAGAGATTTTAAACAGTACCCTACACTAAACAGAGATTTTAAACAGTGCCCTACACTAAACAGAGATTTTAAACAGTGCCCTACACTAAACAGAGATTTTAAGCATTGACCTACACTAAACAGAGGTTTTAAACAGTGCCCGACACTAAACAGAGATTTTAAACAGTGCCCTACACTAAACAGAGATTTTAAACAGTACCCTACACTAAACAGAGATTTTAAACAGTACCCTACACTAAACAGAGATTTTAAACAGTACCCTACAGTAATCTGAGATTTTAAACAGTGCCCTACACTAAACAGAGATTTTAAACAGTACCCTACACTAAACAGAGATTTTAAACAGTGCCCTACACTAAACAGAGATTTTAAACAGTGCCCTACACTAAACAGAGATTTTAAGCATTGACCTACACTAAACAGAGATTTTAAACAGTGCCCGACACTAAACAGAGATTTTAAACAGTGCCCTACATTAAACAGAGATTTTGAGAAAGTGACCAAAGAGGTGGATAGGGGTAAGGCAGTTGTTGTGGTGTATATGGATTTTAGCAAGGCGTTTGATAAGGCGTTTGATAAACACTTAACAGAGATTTTAAACAGTGCCCTACACTAAACAGAAATTTTAAACTTTGCCCTACACTAAACAGAGATTTTAAACAGTGCCCTACACTAAACAGAGATTTTAAACAGTACCCTGCACTAAACAGAGATTTTAAACAGTACCCTACACTAAACAGAGATTTTAAACAGTACCCTACACTAAACAGAGATTTTAAACAGTACCCTACACTAAACAGAGATTTTAAACAGTGTCCTACACTAAACAGAGATTTTAAATAGTACCCTACACTAAACAGAGATTATAAACAGTGTCCTACACTAAACAGAGATTTTAAACAGTGCCCTACACTAAACAGAGATTTTAAACACTACCATACACTAAACAGAGATTTTAAACAGTGCCCTACACTAAACAGAGATTTTAAATAGTGCCCTACACTAAACAGAGATTTTAAACAGTGCCCTACACTAAACAGAGATTTTAAACAGTGCCCTACACTAAACAGAGATTTTAAACAGTGCCCTACACTAAACAGAGATTTTAAACAGTACCCTACACTAAACAGAGATTTTAAACAGTGCCCTACACTAAACAGAGATTTTAAACAGTCCCCTACACTAAACAGAGATTTTAAACAGTGTCCGACACTAAACAGAGAGTTTAAACAGTGCCCTACACTAAACAGAGATTTTAAACAGTGCCCTACACTAAACAGAGATTTTAAACAGTGTCCTACACTAAACAGAGATTTTAAACAGTACCGTACACTAACAGAGATTTTAAACAGTGCCCTACACGAAACAGAGATTTTAAACAGTACCCTACACTAACAGAGATTTTAAACAGTGCCCTACACTAAACAGAGATTTTAAACAGTACCCTACACTAAACAGAGATTTTAAACAGTGCCCTACACTAAACAGAGATTTTAAACAGTGCCCTACACTAAACAGAGATTTTAAGCATTGACCTACACTAAACAGAGATTTTAAACAGTGCCCTACACTAAACAGAGATTTTAAACAGTGCCCTACAATAAACAGAGATTTTAAACAGTGCCCTACACTAAACAGAGATTTTAAACAGTGCCCTACACTAAACAGAGATTTTAAACAGTGTCCTACACTAAACAGAGATTTTAAACAGTGCCCGACACTAAACAGAGATTTTAAACAGTGCCCTACACTAAACAGAGATTTTAAACAGTACCCTACACTAAACAGAGATTTTAAACATTGACCTACACTAAACAGAGATTTTAAACAGTACCCTACACTAAACAGAGGTTTTAAACAGTGCCCTAAACTAAGCAGAGATTTTAAACAGTACCCTACACTAAACAGAGATTTTAAACAGTACCCTACACTAAACAGAGATTTTAAACAGTACCCTACAGTAATCTGAGATTTTAAACAGTGCCCTACACTAAACAGAGATTTTAAACAGTGCCCGACACTAAACAGAGATTTTAAACAGTGTCCTACACTAAACAGAGATTTTAAACAGTACCCTACACTAAACAGAGATTTTAAACAGTGCCCTACACTAAACAGAGATTTTAAACAGTGCCCTACACTAAACAGAGATTTTAAGCATTGACCTACACTAAACAGAGATTTTAAACAGTGCCCGACACTAAACAGAGATTTTAAACAGTGCCCTACACTAAACGGAGATTTTAAACAGTACCCTACACTAAACAGAGATTTTAAACAGTACCCTACACTAAACAGAGATTTTAAACAGTACCCTACAGTAATCTGAGATTTTAAACAGTGCCCTACACTAAACAGAGATTTTAAACAGTACCCTACACTAAACAGAGATTTTAAACAGTGCCCTACACTAAACAGAGATTTTAAACAGTGCCCTACACTAAACAGAGATTTTAAGCATTGACCTACACTAAACAGAGATTTTAAACAGTGCCCGACACTAAACAGAGATTTTAAACAGTGCCCTACATTAAACAGAGATTTTGAGAAAGTGACCAAAGAGGTGGATAGGGGTAAGGCAGTTGTTGTGGTGTATATGGATTTTAGCAAGGCGTTTGATAAGGCGTTTGATAAACACTTAACAGAGATTTTAAACAGTGCCCTACACTAAACAGAAATTTTAAACTTTGCCCTACACTAAACAGAGATTTTAAACAGTGCCCTACACTAAACAGAGATTTTAAACAGTACCCTGCACTAAACAGAGATTTTAAACAGTGCCCTACACTAAACGGAGATTTTAAACAGTGCCCTGCACTAAACAGAGATTTTAAACAGTGCCCTACACTAAACGGAGATTTTAAACAGTGCCCCACACGAAACAGAGATTTTTAAACAGTGCCCTACACTTAACAGAGATTTTAAACAGTGTCCTACACTACACAGAGATTTTAAACAGTGCCCTACACTACACAGAGATTTTAAACAGTGCCCTACACTAAACAGAGATTTTAAACAGTAACCTACACTTAACAGAGATTTTAAACAGTGCCCTACACTAAGCAGAGATTTTAAACAGTGCCCTACACTAAGCAGAGATTTTAAACATTGCCCTACACTAAACAGAGATTTTAAACAGTGCCCTACACTAAACAGAGATTTTAAACCGTGCCCTACACTAAACAGAGATTTTAAACAGTACCCTACACTAAACAGAGGTTTTAAACAGTACCCTACACTAAACAGAGATTTTAAACAGTGCCCTACACTAAACAGAGATTTTAAACAGTGCCCTACACTAAACAGAGATTTTAAACACTGCCCGACACTAAACAGAGATTTTGAGAAAGTGACCAACGAGGTGGATAGGGGTAAGGCAGTTGATGTGGAGTATATGGATTTTAGCAAGGCGTTTGATAAGGTTCACCATGGTAGGCTTCTGCAGAAAATGCAGATGTTCTATGTTCTATGTTCTAAACAGTGCCCTGCACGAAACAGAGATTTTAAACAGTACCCTACACTAAACAGAGATTTTAAACAGTGCCCTACACTAAACAGAGATTTTAAACAGTGCCCTGCACGAAACAGAGATTTTAAACAGTGCCCTACACTAAGCAGAGATTTTAAACAGTGCCCTACACTAAACAGAGATTTTAAACAGTACCCGACACTAAACAGAGGTTTTAAACAGTACCCTACACTAAACAGAGATTTTAAACAGTGCCCTACACTAAACAGAGATTTTAAACAGTACCCTACACTAAACAGAGATTTTAAACAGTGCCCTACACTAAACAGAGATTTTAAACAGTACCCTACACTAAACAGAGATTTTAAACAGTGCCCGACACTAAACAGAGATTTTAAACATTGCCCTACACTAAACAGAGATTTTAAACAGTGCCCTACACTAAACAGAGATTTTAAACAGTGTCCTACACTAAACAGAGATTTTAAACAGTGCCCGACACTAAACAGAGATTTTAAACAGTGCCCTACACTAAACAGAGATTTTAAACAGTACCCTACACTAAACAGAGATTTTAAACATTGACCTACACTAAACAGAGATTTTAAGCAGTACCCTACACTAAACAGAGGTTTTAAACAGTGCCCTAAACTAAGCAGAGATTTTAAACAGTACCCTACACTAAACAGAGATTTTAAACAGTACCCTTATCTAAACAGAGATTTTAAACAGTACCCTACAGTAATCTGAGATTTTAAACAGTGCCCTACACTAAACAGAGATTTTAAACAGTGCCCGACACTAAACAGAGATTTTAAACAGTGTCCTACACTAAACAGAGATTTTAAACAGTACCCTACACTAAACAGAGATTTTAAACAGTGCCCTACACTAAACAGAGATTTTAAACAGTGCCCTACACTAAACAGAGATTTTAAGCATTGACCTACACTAAACAGAGATTTTAAACAGTGCCCGACACTAAACAGAGATTTTAAACAGTGCCCTACACTAAACAGAGATTTTAAACAGTACCCTACACTAAACAGAGATTTTAAACAGTACCCTACACTAAACAGAGATTTTAAACAGTACCCTACAGTAATCTGAGATTTTAAACAGTGCCCTACACTAAACAGAGATTTTAAACAGTACCCTACACTAAACAGAGATTTTAAACAGTGCCCTACACTAAACAGAGATTTTAAACAGTGCCCTACACTAAACAGAGATTTTAAGCATTGACCTACACTAAACAGAGATTTTAAACAGTGCCCGACACTAAACAGAGATTTTAAACAGTGCCCTACATTAAACAGAGATTTTGAGAAAGTGACCAAAGAGGTGGATAGGGGTAAGGCAGTTGTTGTGGTGTATATGGATTTTAGCAAGGCGTTTGATAAGGCGTTTGATAAACACTTAACAGAGATTTTAAACAGTGCCCTACACTAAACAGAAATTTTAAACTTTGCCCTACACTAAACAGAGATTTTAAACAGTGCCCTACACTAAACAGAGATTTTAAACAGTACCCTGCACTAAACAGAGATTTTAAACAGTGCCCTACACTAAACGGAGGTTTTAAACAGTGCCCTGCACTAAACAGAGATTTTAAACAGTGCCCTACACTAAACGGAGATTTTAAACAGTGCCCCACACGAAACAGAGATTTTTAAACAGTTCCCTACACTTAACAGAGATTTTAAACAGTGTCCTACACTACACAGAGATTTTAAACAGTGCCCTACACTACACAGAGATTTTAAACAGTGCCCTACACTAAACAGAGATTTTAAACAGTAACCTACACTTAACAGAGATTTTAAACAGTGCCCTACACTAAGCAGAGATTTTAAACAGTGCCCTACACTAAGCAGAGATTTTAAACATTGCCCTACACTAAACAGAGATTTTAAACAGTGCCCTACACTAAACAGAGATTTTAAACCGTGCCCTACACTAAACAGAGATTTTAAACAGTACCCTACACTAAACAGAGGTTTTAAACAGTACCCTACACTAAACAGAGATTTTAAACAGTGCCCTACACTAAACAGAGATTTTAAACAGTGCCCTACACTAAACAGAGATTTTAAACACTGCCCTACACTAAACAGAGATTTTGAGAAAGTGACCAAAGAGGTGGATAGGGGTAAGGCAGTTGATGTGGAGTATATGGATTTTAGCAAGGCGTTTGATAAGGTTCACCATGGTAGGCTTCTGCAGAAAATGCAGATGTTCTATGTTCTATGTTCTAAACAGTGCCCTGCACGAAACAGAGATTTTAAACACTGCCCTACACTAAACAGAGATTTTGAGAAAGTGACCAAAGAGGTGGATAGGGGTAAGGCAGTTGATGTGGAGTATATGGATTTTAGCAAGGCGTTTGATAAGGTTCACCATGGTAGGCTTCTGCAGAAAATGCAGATGTTCTATGTTCTATGTTCTAAACAGTGCCCTGCACGAAACAGAGATTTTAAACAGTACCCTACACTAAACAGAGATTTTAAACAGTGCCCTACACTAAACAGAGATTTTAAACAGTGCCCTGCACGAAACAGAGATTTTAAACAGTGCCCTACACTAAGCAGAGATTTTAAACAGTGCCCTACACTAAACAGAGATTTTAAACAGTACCCGACACTAAACAGAGGTTTTAAACAGTACCCTACACTAAACAGAGATTTTAAACAGTGCCCTACACTAAACAGAGATTTTAAACAGTACCCTACACTAAACAGAGATTTTAAACAGTGCCCTACACTAAACAGAGATTTTAAACAGTACCCTACACTAAACAGAGATTTTAAACAGTGCCCGACACTAAACAGAGATTTTAAACAGTGCCCTACACTAAACAGAGATTTTAAACAGTAACCTACACTTAACAGAGATTTTAAACAGTGCCCTACACTAAGCAGAGATTTTAAACAGTGCCCTACACTAAGCAGAGATTTTAAACATTGCCCTACACTAAACAGAGATTTTAAACAGTGCCCTACACTAAACAGAGATTTTAAACCGTGCCCTACACTAAACAGAGATTTTAAACAGTACCCTACACTAAACAGAGGTTTTAAACAGTACCCTACACTAAACAGAGATTTTAAACAGTGCCCTACACTAAACAGAGATTTTAAACAGTGCCCTACACTAAACAGAGATTTTAAACACTGCCCGACACTAAACAGAGATTTTGAGAAAGTGACCAACGAGGTGGATAGGGGTAAGGCAGTTGATGTGGAGTATATGGATTTTAGCAAGGCGTTTGATAAGGTTCACCATGGTAGGCTTCTGCAGAAAATGCAGATGTTCTATGTTCTATGTTCTAAACAGTGCCCTGCACGAAACAGAGATTTTAAACAGTACCCTACACTAAACAGAGATTTTAAACAGTGCCCTACACTAAACAGAGATTTTAAACAGTGCCCTGCACGAAACAGAGATTTTAAACAGTGCCCTACACTAAGCAGAGATTTTAAACAGTGCCCTACACTAAACAGAGATTTTAAACAGTACCCGACACTAAACAGAGGTTTTAAACAGTACCCTACACTAAACAGAGATTTTAAACAGTGCCCTACACTAAACAGAGATTTTAAACAGTACCCTACACTAAACAGAGATTTTAAACAGTGCCCTACACTAAACAGAGATTTTAAACAGTACCCTACACTAAACAGAGATTTTAAACAGTGCCCGACACTAAACAGAGATTTTAAACAGTGCCCTACACTAAACAGAGATTTTAAACAGTGCCCTACACTAAACAGAGATTTTAAACACTGCCCTACACTAAACAGAGATTTTGAGAAAGTGACCAAAGAGGTGGATAGGGGTAAGGCAGTTGATGTGGAGTATATGGATTTTAGCAAGGCGTTTGATAAGGTTCACCATGGTAGGCTTCTGCAGAAAATGCAGATGTTCTATGTTCTATGTTCTAAACAGTGCCCTGCACGAAACAGAGATTTTAAACACTGCCCTACACTAAACAGAGATTTTGAGAAAGTGACCAAAGAGGTGGATAGGGGTAAGGCAGTTGATGTGGAGTATATGGATTTTAGCAAGGCGTTTGATAAGGTTCACCATGGTAGGCTTCTGCAGAAAATGCAGATGTTCTATGTTCTATGTTCTAAACAGTGCCCTGCACGAAACAGAGATTTTAAACAGTACCCTACACTAAACAGAGATTTTAAACAGTGCCCTACACTAAACAGAGATTTTAAACAGTGCCCTGCACGAAACAGAGATTTTAAACAGTGCCCTACACTAAGCAGAGATTTTAAACAGTGCCCTACACTAAACAGAGATTTTAAACAGTACCCGACACTAAACAGAGGTTTTAAACAGTACCCTACACTAAACAGAGATTTTAAACAGTGCCCTACACTAAACAGAGATTTTAAACAGTACCCTACACTAAACAGAGATTTTAAACAGTGCCCTACACTAAACAGAGATTTTAAACAGTACCCTACACTAAACAGAGATTTTAAACAGTGCCCGACACTAAACAGAGATTTTAAACATTGCCCTACACTAAACAGAGATTTTAAACAGTACCCTACACTAAACAGAGATTTTAAACAGTGCCCTACACTAAACAGAGATTTTAAACAGTTCCCTCCACTAAACAGAGATTTTAAACAGTGCCCGACACTAAACAGAGATTTTAAACAGTTCCCTACACTAAACAGAGATTTTAAACAGTGCCCTGCACTAAACAGAGATTTTAAACAGTGCCCTACACTGAACAGAGATTTTAAACAGTGCCCTACACTAAACAGAGATTTTAAACAGTACCCTACACTAAACAGAGATTTTAAACAGTGCCCTCACGAAACAGAGATTTTAAACAGTGCCCTACACTAAACAGAGATTTTAAACAGTGCCCTACACTAAACAGAGATTTTAAACAGTGCCCTACAATAAACAGAGATTTTAAACAGTGCCCTACACTAAACAGAGATTTTAAACAGTGCCCTACACTAAACGGAGATTTTAAACAGTACCCTACACTAAACAGAGATTTTAAACAGTGCCCTACACTAAACAGAGATTTTAAACAGTACCCTACACTAAACAGAGAGTTTAAACAGTGCCCTACACTAACCAGAGATTTTAAACAGTACCCTACACTAAACAGAGATTTTAAACATTGCTCGACACTAAACAGAGATTTTAAACAGTACCCTACACTAAACAGAGATTTTAAACAGTACCCTACACTAAACAGAAATTTTAAACAGTACCCTACACTAAACAGAGATTTTAAACAGTGCCCTGCACTAAACAGAGATTTTAAACAGTGCCCTACACTGAACAGAGATTTTAAACAGTGCCCTACACTAAACAGAGATTTTAAACAGTACCCTACACTAAACAGAGATTTTAAACAGTGCCCTACACGAAACAGAGATTTTAAACAGTGCCCTACACTAAACAGAGATTTTAAACAGTGCCCTACACTAAACAGAGATTTTAAACAGTGCCCTACAATAAACAGAGATTTTAAACAGTGCCCTACACTAAACAGAGATTTTAAACAGTGCCCTACACTAAACGGAGATTTTAAACAGTACCCTACACTAAACAGAGATTTTAAACAGTGCCCTACACTAAACAGAGATTTTAAACAGTACCCTACACTAAACAGAGAGTTTAAACAGTGCCCTACACTAACCAGAGATTTTAAACAGTACCCTACACTAAACAGAGATTTTAAACATTGCTCGACACTAAACAGAGATTTTAAACAGTACCCTACACTAAACAGAGATTTTAAACAGTACCCTACACTAAACAGAAATTTTAAACAGTACACTATAAGGCAATTTAACATGGCCAATCCTCCTCTTGTATACAGTCTGGGACAGTAAGGGACAATTTCGCATGGCCAATCGACCTAATATCTTGGGATACTAAGGGGCCACTTATCACGGCCAATCTATGTCTCCTACACATCCTTGTACACCCATGGGAAATTTAGCATGGCTAATCCACCTTTTGTATACACCTTGGGACACTAATGTGCGATTTACCATGGCCAATCCACCTAAACTACACAGCTTCGGACACTCAGGGGAATTTAGCAATAGGGATAATTTACCATGGCCAATCCACCTCTTGTACACAGCTTGGGACACAAACGGGATTTTAACATGTCCAATTGTCTCATCCACATCTTTAGCATCTAAGGATGGCCAATCCAGCTCTGGTACACATCTTGGGACAGTAAGGAACAATTTAGCGAGGCAAATACTCCTCTTGTACACATTGTGGAACACTAAAGTGAATTTAGCGCGGTCAATCCACATCTTGTACACTGCTTGGGAGACAAAGCGGCAATTTAACAAGATCATTCACACCTCTTACACACCTTGGAATACTAAGGGGAATTTAGCAGAGCCAATCCATCTCTCATACACGGCTTGGGACACTAAGGAGCAATTTAGCATGACCAATCCACCCAACCTACACATCTTAGGCCGTGTCAGGGATTTTAACATGTCCAATTCTCATCCACATCTTGGGGCACAAAGGGGCAATTTAGCCTGGACAATACAGCTCTCGTACGCATCCTGGGACACTCAGGGGCAATTTATCATGGCCAATCCACCTCTCGTACGCATCCTGGGACACTCAGGGGCAATTTATCATGGCCAATCCACCTCTTGTACGTATCTTGGGACACTCAGGGGCAATTTAGCATGGGCAATACAGCTCTCGTACGCATCTTGGGACACTCAGGGGCAATTTATCATGGCCAATCCACCTCTCGTACGCATCCTGGGACACTCAGGGGCAATTTATCATGGCCAATCCACCTCTTGTACGTATCTTGGGACACTCAGGGGCAATTTAGCATGGGCAATACAGCTCTCGTACGCATCTTGGGACACTCAGGGGCAATTTATCATGGCAAATCCACCTCTTGTACGCATCTTGGGACACTCAGGGGCAATTTAGCATGGGCAATACAGCTCTCGTACGCATCTTGGGATACTCAGGGGCAATTTATCATGGCCAATCCACCCAACCTGCACATCTTAGCACACTATGGGGAATTTGGCATAAACCTAATCTTGGGACATTAAGGGGCAATTTAGTCTGGCGGATCCACCTAACCTACAAATCTTGTGACACTAAGTGGCAAATTATCATTTCCAATACACCTAACCTACATATTTGGGACAATAAGGGGCAATTTAGCATGACCGATCCACCTAATCTACACACCTTGGAATAGGAAGGAGCAATTTAGCATGGCCAATTAACTGAACCCACACATTTTGGGACACTAAGGAACAATTTAACATGGCCAGTCTTACTAAACCTACACATTTTTGGGACACTAAGGAGCCATTTATCATGGCCAATCCACCGCTCGTACACATCTTGGGACACTGAGGGGAATTTAGCCTGGCCAATCCACCTAATCTACATTAGTCTTCAGCCAGAGTGCTGAGCCGATGACCCTCCTGGCCTCCTCCAGTGGGCCCCAGCAACCCAGATATCAGTCCTCAGCCACTTTGATTCACTCCATGACATCTCAAGAAATGGCAGGAACAACAGCAAGATGGACTATTCTTTCAATGGGAAAAAATCCCAGCTGTGCAGAGGGATCTGGGCGTCCTTGTGCAGGAATCTCAAGGAGTTGGTTTGCAGCAGGGGATGGAGAAGGAAACTGGAATTTTGTCCTTCGTTGCTGGAGGGATGGAGTTTAAAAGCAGCGAGGTTATGTATAAGGTGCTGGGGAAGCCACATCTGGAGTTACTGTGGACAGTTTTGGTGTCCTGCCTTGAGAAAAGGATATCCTGGGGGTGCAGAGGAGACTCACTGGGTCTCCCCAAACTGACAGAATTATTCAAACAAGAGTTGGCCCTGACACAGATAACAGCCAAAGAGATAAGAAATATTGGTGTAAAACAGGGACTGGGACAGGCCTCAGATGAGGAAGGACAGAATTGGAGAAGATAGGGTGTGCTGGGGGTGGGGATAAAAAGAGACAAGACAGCGTTCGGGGAAGGAAAGGGAAAATAATAGCTCCAGAGGCAACACAACAGACCTTATTCCAGATGGAGTCGGCCACACTGCAGAGGACACATTTGTTCAGTTTCAGGGAGAATTGTTGGTGGTGGGAGAGATGATGGAGACAGGGTTGGGGGGGGTAACATTCAGTCTACACAAGTGGACCCAGGGCAACATTCGGTGACCAAGGTGTGAAAGCAGCTGAGAGGGGTCCACGGGAATGCTCGCAAATGGATTTCACAGGATCGTTCCCTGGAATAAAAGGGAAAAACTTCCTGTTTAGCGATTACTGATCGATGCATTTCCATCTCAAACCGTGGCTACGATATTGGCCAGTGGGATAATATCCAGGCGGGGAATCCCTCTCCAGTTAGACTCAGAACTGGCTGCACAGGGGGGAGAGTTTGAGGAAAGTCTTTAGGGATCAGACAGAGATTTCACCATCCACAGAGTTCAGGATTGGGAGGACGGATGGACAGAAGAACAGCTGAACCAACACCGTGATGGATGGAGGAAGCGATCGGGTCCAGTTTCTCCTGAAGGACAACAGAGAGCCACTCTTTCCAGGGGAATATGGGGTTAACACCTTTCCAATGATTTTAGAAATCATTAAGATGATTTTAGCAAGGCCAATCCACCGAACATGCACATTTGGGACACTAAGGGGCAATTTAACATGGCCATTCCACCGAAACTACACACCTTGGGACACTTAGGGGCAACTTAGCATGGCCAATCCCCCGAACCTACACATCTTGGGATAGTAATGGGCAAACGGGAGGAGGAGAGTGAGTGGGAGACAGAGAGGCAGAGTTTGAGGGACTGAGTGAACATTCTCCCAAACAACATCAACAGTGATGGGATAAGCTTGGCAGAAAAGGAACCCTCCCAAACTGCCGACACCAGGAGACTGGGCTACGGTGAAACTAATAAGGAACGATTCTGTGTCAGGTGGGAAAAGGACCTTTTTCTGTATTAACCACCAGACAGACACGGGCCTCAGTTGATGGGGAGTCTGGTCTGCGATAGAGAGATGGGCTGGGCTAAAACTTTATCCAAACCAACAGCCTGGTATGGGTGAGATTCCCCAGTAAGAGACTGACAGCGACATCACTAACAATGTGGGATCATTCCCATTTGTAAATAGATATCACGTTCGATACAATGACAGTCGGAGAGAATTTATAGATAAGCAATGTGAATAACTGAGGATATTGATAAAATTTACCTCTGAGACTGTTCGTGAGTCAAAATACAGCGGGTTTTTATTTCAAAGCTTTGGGTTTTAACCCAGACATGTGGGAGAAACGGGTTCCCAATAATGACTGCCAGACTGCTCCTGGAACACAAACAGAAGCCAGTATTTATACATCGGGAGTTTGACTTACAAACAGGACAGAAAATCGCAATTCTGGTCACCGATACTCACACCTGACCATCTATATTCACACCTGACCATCTATATTCACACCGGACCATCTATACTCACACCTGACCATCTATACTCTCACCTGACCATCTATATTCACCCCTGACCATCTATATTCACTCCTGACCATCTACACACACAGCTGACCATCCATATTCACACCTGACCATCTATATTCACACCGGACCATCTATATTCACACCTGACCATCTATATTCACACCTGACCATCTATATTCACACCTGACCATCTATATTCACTCCTGACCATCTATACTCACACCTTACAATGTATATTCACACCTGACCATCTATACTCACCCCTGACCATCTATATTTTTCACCTGACCATCTATACTCACACCTGACCATCTATATTCATACCTGACCATCTATATTCACACCTGACCATCTATACTCTCACCTGACCATCTATATTCACACCTGACCATCCATATTCACACCTGACCATCTATACTCACACCTGACCATCTATATTCACACCTGACCATCGATATTCCCACCTGACCATCTATACTCTCACCTGACCATCTATATTCTCACCTGACCACCTATACTCACACCTGACCATCTATACTCACACCTGACCATCTATATTCACACCAGACCATCTATATTCACACCTGACCATCTATATTCACACCTGACCATCTATATTCACACCTGACCATCTATACTCTCACCTGACCATCTATACTCACACCTGACCATCTATACTCACACCTGACCATCTATACTCACACCTGACCATCTATATTCACATCTGACCATCTATACTCACACCTGACCATCTATACTCTCACCTGACCATCTATATTCACACCTGACCATCGAAACACACATCTGACCATCTATATTCAGTCCTGACCATCTACACACACAGCTGACCATCCATATTCACACCTGACCATCTATACTCACCGCTGACCATCTATATTCACACCTGACCATCTATATTCATACCTGACCATCTATATTCACACCTGACCATCTAGAACTAGAACCCTACAGTGCAGAAACAATCCCACCCAGACCCTATCTCTACACATTTACCTGCTAATCCCTCTAACCTACACATCCCAGGATACTAAGGGGCAATTTTAGCATAGCCAATGAACCTAACCCGCACATCTTTGGACTGTGGGAAGAAACCGGAGCACCCGGAGAAAACCCACGCAGACACGAGGAGAATGTGCAAACTCCACACAGGCAGTGATCCGAGCCGGGAATCGAACCCAGGACCCTGGAGCTGTGAAGCAGCAGTGCTAACCACTGTGCTACCGTGCCGCCCATACCT
Source organism: Prionace glauca (assembly GCA_037974335.1). Classification (NCBI taxonomy): domain Eukaryota; kingdom Metazoa; phylum Chordata; class Chondrichthyes; order Carcharhiniformes; family Carcharhinidae; genus Prionace; species Prionace glauca. The sequence goes on from JBBMRE010000177.1 coordinate 154,357, forward strand.
GACCATCTATACTCACACCTGACCAGCTATACTCACACCCGACCATCTATATTCACACCTGACCATCTATACTCACACCTGACCATCTATATTCACACCTGACCATCTGAACTGACACCCGACCATCTATATTCACACCCGACCATCTATATTCACACCTGACCAACTATATTCATACCTGACCATCTATATTCACACCTGACCATCTATATTCACACCCGACCATCTATATTCATACCTGACCAACTATATTCACACCCGACCATCTATATTCACACCTGACCATCTATATTCACCCCTGACCATCTATATTCGCACCTGACCATCTATACTCACACCTGACCATCTATATTCACACCTGACCATCTATATTCACACCCGACCATCTATATTCATACCTGACCAACTATATTCATACCTGACCATCTATATTCACACCTGACCATCTATATTCACACCTGACCATCTATATTCACCCCTGACCATCTATATTCACACCTGACCATCTATATTCACACCCGACCATCTATATTCATACCTGACCAACTATATTCATACCTGACCAACTATATTCATACCTGACCATCTATATTCACACCTGACCATCTATATTCACACCCGACCATCTATATTCATACCTGACCAACTATATTCACACCCGACCATCTATATTCACACCTGACCATCTATATTCAGACCTGACCATCTATACTCACACCTGACCATCTATATTCATACCTGACCATCTATATTCACACCTGACCATCTATACTCACACCTGACCATCTATATTCACACCTGACCATCTATATTCAGACCTGACCATCTATACTCACACCTGACCATCTATATTCAGACCCGACCATCTATATTCACACCTGACCATCTATATTCACACCTGACCATCTATACTCACACCTGACCATCTATATTCACACCTGACCATCTATATTCAGACCTGACCATCTATACTCACACCTGACCATCTATATTCAGACCCGACCATCTATATTCACACCTGACCATCTATATTCACACCTGACCATCTATATTCACACCTGACCATCTATATTCACACCTGACCATCTATATTCAGACCTGACCATCTATATTCACACCTGACCATCTATATTCATACCTGACCATCTATACTCACACCTTACCATCTATATTCACACCTGACCATCTATATTCACCCCTGACCATTTATATTCACACCTGACCATCTGAACTCACACCCGACCATCTATATTCACACCCGACCATCTATATTCATACCTGACCATCTATACTCACACCTGAGCATCTATATTCAGACCTGACCATCTATATTCACACCTAACCATCTATATTCATACCTGACCATCTATACTCACACCTGACCATCTATATTCACTCCTGTCCATCTCTATTGACACCTGACCATCTAGGGGAAATTTTGTCCTGCTTACATACCTCTCATACACATCTTGGTAGGCTAAAATGAATTGTTCATCGCCAGTCGTCTTAACGTACACATCTTGGGACACTAGGGGATTTTAACATGTCCAATTCTCCTCTCGTTCACATCTTGGGGTGCGAGAGGAAATTTGGCATGGTCAATCCACCACTCGCATACATCTTGGGACATTTAATGGAATTTAGCATGGCCAATCTCTGCCTTGGGACACGAAGGGGAATTTAGCATGGCGAATCTCTTACACTTCTTGGGACACTCAGGGCTAATCCACCCCACCTACACATCTTCAAACACTAAAGGAGCAATTTAGCACGGCCAATCCACATCTTGTACACATCTTGGGACACTCAGGGGCAATTTCCCTTGGCCTACACACTTCTTGTATGCATCTTGGCACACCGAGATGATTTTAGCAAGGTCAATCCACCTAACATGCCCATTTGGGACACTAAAGGGCAATTTAACATGGCCATTCCACCTAAACTACACACCTTGGGACACTTAGTGGCAACATAGCATGGCCAATCCCCCTAACTTACGCATCTTGGGACAGTAATGGGCAGTTTAGCATGACCAATCCACCAAACCTCCACATTTTGGGACACTAAGAGGCAATTTAGCCTGGCCAATCCACCTCTCATACACATCTTGGAACACTCAGGGGATTTTAACATGTCCAATTCTCCACTCATCTACATCTCGGGACGCTAAAGTTAATTTAGCCTGGCCAATAAACTAACCCGCACGTCTTTGGACTGTGGGAGGAAACCGCAGCACCCAGAGGAAACCCACTCAGACACGAGGAGAATGTGCGAACTTCACACAGACAGTGACCTGAGCTGGGGATCGAACCTGGGTCACTGAAGCTGTGAAGAATCAGTGCTACCCACTGTGCTGCCATGTCGCTGTTGAGTTTGTTGGTATTTTGCCACATTGTTGGTGTTGTTCGATTTGTTGGTGTTTTCAACGGTTGAGGTTGTTGTTGAATTTGTTGGTGTTTTTACCTGTTGAGGTTGTTGTTGAATTTGTTGGTGTTTTTAACTGTTGAGGTTGTTGTTGAATTTGTTGGTGTTTTTAACTGTTGAGGTTGTTGATTTTGTTTTTCTTTTTTGATTTGAGGTTGTTGAATGTGTTGATGTTTTTCAATGTTGATGTTGTTGGATTTGTTGCTTTGTTTTCAATGTAGAAGTTATTGTTGGAATTGTTAATGTTTTTCACTGTTATGGTTGTTGTTGAATTTGTTTGTGTTTTTCAATGTTGTGGTTGTTGTTGAATTTGTTGGTGTTTTTGTTCATGTTGAGGTTGTTGTTGGATTTGTTGGTGCTTTTTAATGTTGAGGTTGTTGTTGGGTTTGTTGGTGTTTTAATGTTGAGGTTGTTATTGGGTTTGTTGGTGTTTTTTAAAGTTGAGGTTGTTATTGGGTTTGTTGGTGTTTCAATGTTGAGGTTGTTGTTGGGTTTGTTGGTGTTTTAATGTTGAGGTTGTTATTGGGTTTGTTGGTGTTTTAATGTTGAGGTTGTTATTGGGTTTGTTGGTGTTTTAATGTTGAGGTTGTTATTGGGTTTGTTGGTGTTTTAATGTTGAGGTTGTTGTTGGGTTTGTTGGTGTTTTCAATGTTGAGGTTGTTATTGGGTTTGTTGGTGTTTTTTAAAGTTGAGGTTGTTATTGGGTTTGTTGGTGTTTCAATGTTGAGGTTGTTATTGGGTTTGTTGGTGTTTTTTAAAGTTGAGGTTGTTATTGGGTTTGTTGGTGTTTCAATGTTGAGGTTGTTATTGGGTTTGTTGGTGTTTTAATGTTGAGGTTGTTGTTGGGTTTGTTGGTGTTTTAATGTTGAGGTTGTTGTTGGGTTTGTTGGTGTTTTAATGTTGAGGTTGTTATTGAGTTTGTTGGTGTTTTTTAATGTTGAGGTTCTGGGGGTTTTCTCCGGGTGCTCCGGTTTCCTCTCATACCCCAAAAACGTGCTCTGAGGCTGATTGGTGCAACGAATTGTCCCTAAATTAGTCTCCCCTCAGTCTTCCCCAATAGGTGTAGACAAAGGTCATGGGTAGATAAGGGCACTCATAATGTTTAAATGGCGGCAGGGGCTCGTTGGGCCGAAAGGCCTGTTTCCCGGGCTGTGCTGTTCTTTGTTCTTTGTAACCTCAACATTGAAATCCAACAACAACCTCAACATTGACAAACACCAACAAATCCAACAACAACCTCAACATTGCAAAGCACCAACAAATCCAACAAAAACCTCAACATTGAAAAGCACCAACAAATCCCACAACAACCTCAACATTGACAAACACCAACAAATCCAACAACAACCTCAACATTGACAAACACCAACAAATCCAACAACAACCTCAACATTGAAAAGCACCAACAAATCCAACAACAACCTCAACATTGAAAAACACCAACGAATTAAAGAATAACATCAAAATTGAGAAATATCTACAATTTCAACAACTATATCAGCAAAAAAACACCAACAAATCCAACAACAACCTGAGAATGAGAAAAAAATATTTCCAACATTGAAAATATTTCCAAACATTGAAAAACACCAACAATTCCGTCCAACTTTGACTCACGACAGGACAACATGTCACGGCCAATCAACCGAACCGACACATCTTGGGACAGTACGAGGCAATGTGGTTTGGACAACCATCTCAAACAACCATCTCCACATTGAAAAACACCAACAAATCCAACAACAACCCAAACTGAACAAACAACAAATCCAACAACAACCTGAGAATGAAAAAAAAATTCTAACAACCTAAAAATTGAAAAAAAACCCAAAAAGTTCAACAAGAACCTCAACAGCAAAGAACAGCAACACTCCAACAACAACCTCAACATTGGAAAACACCAACAAACGCAATAACATACTCAACAGCAAAGAACAGCAACAATCCAACAACTTCAACATTGAAAAAGACCAACAAATGCAACAACAGCCTCAACAGCAAAGAACAGCAACAATCCAACAACAACTTCAACGTTGAAAAACACCAACAAATGCAACAACAGCCTCAACAACAAAGAACAGCAATAATCTAACAACAACTTCAACATTGAAAAACACCAACAAATGCAACAACAGCCTCAACAACAAAGAACAGCAACAATCCAACAACAACTTCAACATTGAAAAACACCAACGAATGCAATAACATCCTCAGCAGCAAAGAACAGCAACAATCCAACAACAACGTCAAATTGGAAAACACCAACAAATGCAACAACAGCCTCAATAGCAAAGAACAGCAACAATCCAACAATAAACCTCAACATTGAAAAACACCAACAAATGCAACAACAGCCTCAACAGCAAAGAACAGCAACAGTCCAACAACAACTTCAACATTGAAAAACACCAACAAATGCAACAATAGCCTCAACAGCAAAGAACAGCAACAGTCCAACAACAACTTCAACATTGAAAAACACCAACAAATCCAACAACAGCCTCAACAGCAAAGAACAGCAACAATCCAACAACAACCTCAACATTGAAAAACACCAACAAATGCAACAACAGCCTCAACAGCAAAGAACTGCAACAATTCAACAACAGCTTCAACATTGAAAGACACCAACAAATGCAACAACATCCTCAACAGCAAAGAACAGCAACAATCCAACAGCAACCTCAACATTGAAAAACACTAACAAATGCAACAACAGCCTCAACAGCAAAGAACAGCAACAATCCAACAACAACTTCAACATTGAAAAACACCAACCAATGCAACAACATCCTCAACAGCAAAGAACAGCAACAATCCAACAACAACTTCAACATTGAAAAACACCAACAAATGCAACAACAGCCTCAACAGCAAAGAACAGCAACAATCCAACAACAACTTCAAGATTGAAAAACACCAATAAATGCAACAACAGCCTCAACAGCAAAGAACAGCAACAATCCAACAACAACTTCAACATTGAAAAACACCAACAAATGCAACAACAGCCTCAACAGCAAAGAACAGCAACAATCAAACAACAGCTTCAACATTGAAAAACATCAACAAATGCAACAACAGCCTCAACAGCAAAGAACAGCAACAATCCAACAACAACTTCAACATTAGAAAAAACAACAACAAATGCAACAACAGCCTCAACAGCAAAGAACAGCAACAATCTAACAACAACTTCAACATTGAAAAACACCAACAAATGCAACAACATCTTCAACAGCAAAGAACAGCAACAATCTAACAACAACTTCAACACTGAAAAACACCAACAAATGCAACAACATCCTCAACAGCAAAGAACAGCAACAATCCAACAACAACTTGAAATTGGAAAACACCAACAAATGCAACAACAGCCTCAACAGCAAAGAACAGCAACAATCCAACAACAACCTCAACATTGAAAAACACCAACAAATCCAACAACAGCCTCAACAGCAAAAAACAGCAACAATCCAACAACAACCTCAACATTGAAAAACACCAAAAAATGCAACAACAGCCTCAACAGCAAAGAACAGCAACAATCCAACAACAACTTCAACATTGAAAAAGACCAACAAATGCAACAACAGCCTCAACAGCAAAGAACAGCAACAATCCAACAACAACTTCAACATTGAAAAACACCAACAAATGCAACAACAGCCTCAGCAGCAAAGAACAGCAACAATCCAACAACAACTTCAACATTGAAAAACACCAACAAATGCAACAACAGCCTCAGCAGCAAAGAACAGCAACAATCCAACAACAACTTCAACATTGGAAAACACCAACAAATGCAACAACAGCCTCAACAGCAAAGAACAGCAACAATCCAACAACAACTTCAACATTGAAAAACACCAACAAATGCAACAACAGCCTCAGCAGCAAAGAACAGCAACAATCCAACAACAACTTCAACATTGGAAAACACCAACAAATGCAACAACAGCCTCAACAGCAAAGAACAGCAACAATCCAACAACAACTTCAATGTTGAAAAACACCAACAAACGCAACAACATCCTCAACAGCAAAGAACAGCAACAATCCAACAACTTCAACATTGAAAAAGACCAACAAATGCAACAACAGCCTCAACAGCAAAGAACAGCAACAATCCAACAACAACTTCAACATTGAAAAACACCAACAAATGCAACAACAGCCTCAACAGCAAAGAACAGCAACAATCCAACAACTTCAACATTGAAAAACATCAACAAATGCAACAACAGCCTCAACAGCAAAGAACAGCAACAATCCAACAACAACTTCAACATTGAAAAACACCAACAAATGCAACAACAGCCTCAACAGCAAAGAACAGCAACAATCCAACAACAACTTCAACATTGAAAAACATCAACAAATGCAACAACAGCCTCAACAGCAAAGAACAGCAACAATCCAACAACAACTTCAACATTGAAAAACACCAACAAATGCAACAACAGCCTCAACAGCAAAGAACAGCAATAATCTAACAACAACTTCAACATTGAAAAACACCAACAAATGCAACAACAGCCTCAACAACAAAGAACAGCAACAATCCAACAACAACTTCAACATTGAAAAACATCAACAAATGCAACAACAGCCTCAACAGCAAAGAACAGCAACAATCCAACAACAACTTCAACATTGAAAAACACCAACAAATACAACAACAGCCTCAACAGCAAAGAACAGCAACAATCCAACAACAACCTCAACATTGAAAAACACCAACAAATGCAACAACAGCCTCAACATCAAAGAACTGCAACAATTCAACAACAACCTCAACATTGAAAAACACCAACAAATGCAACAGCCTCAGCAGCAAAGAACAGCAACACTCCAACAACATCTTCAAATTGAAAAACACCAACAAATGCAACAACATCCTCAACAGCAAAGAACAGCAACAATCCAACAACAACCTCAACATTGAAAAACACCAACAAATCCAACAACAGCCTCAACAGCAAAGAACAGCAACAATCCAACAACAACCTCAACATTGAAAAACACCAACAAATGCAACAACAGCCTCAACAGCAAAGGACAGCAACAATCCAACAACAACCTCAACATTGAAAAACACAAACAAATGCAACAACAGCCTGAGAAATAAATAAACCCCAATATTTCCACCAACCAAAAAATTAAAAACAAAACAAATTCAGCAACAATCTCAGATTTGAAAACCAGCAACAATTTCAACAACAACCTCAACATTGAAAAATACCAACAAGACCCAGACTCAGAGACTCAGAGATACAGAGACTCAGAGACACAGAGACTCAGAGAGTCAGAGACACAGAGACTCAGAGACATAGAGACTCAGAGACTCAGACACACAGAGACTCAGAGACACAGAAACACAGAGACACAGAGACTCAGAGACACAGAGACTCGGAGACTCAGAGACTCAGAGACACAGAGACTCAGAGACACAGGGACACAGGGACTCAGAAACACAGAGACACAGCGACTCAGAGGCTCAGAGACTCAGAGACACAGAGACTCAGAGACACAGAGACTCAGAGACACAGAGACTCAGAGACACAGGGACACAGGGACTCAGAGACTCAGAGACACAGAGCCTCAGAGACACAGTGATTCAGAGACACAGAGACTCAGAGACTCAGAGACACGGGGACACAGAGATTCAAAGAATCAGGGACACAGGGACTCGGAGTCACAAAGTTTCTGAGACAAGGAGACACAGAGACTGTGGGAATCAGAGACACAGAGACCGAGGGAAACCTGAGACTTCGAGACACCGTGACACCGAGACTCAGAGACACAGAGACTCAGAGACTCAGAGACACCGAGACTCGGAGACACAGTGACTCAGAGACTCAGAGACTCGGAGACACAATAACACAGAGACACAGAGACTCTGAGACACCGAGACTCAGAGACACAGAGACTCGGACACACAATAATACAGAGACTCAGAGACTCAGAGACACAGAGACTCAGAGACACCGAGACTCGGAGAAACAATAACAGAGAGACACAGAGACTCTGAGATTCAAAGACTCAGAGACACAGAGACTCTGAGACACCGAGACTCGGAGACACAATAACACAGAGACTCAGAGACTCAGAGACACCGAGACTCTGAGACACCGAGACTCAGAGATTCAAAGACTCAGAGACACAGGGACACAGAGACACCAAGACTCGGAGACACAAAGTTTCAGAGACAAGGAGGTGCAGGAACACAGAGAGTGCGGGACACAGAGACACCGAGACTCAGAGACACCGACACTCACAGACACAGAAACACTGAGTCTTAGAGACACCGAGACTCAGAGACTCAGAGACACAGAGACACAGAGACTCAGAGACACAGAGACTCAGAGACTCAGAGACACAGAGACTCAGAGAGTCCGAGACTCAGAGACACAGAGACACAGAGACTCAGAGACACAGAGACTCGGAGACACAATAACACAGAGACACAGAATCTCAGAGACTCAGAGACACAGAGTCTCAGAGACACCAGGACACCGAGACTCAGAGACACAGAGACTCAAAGACACAGAGACTCAGAGACACAGTGACTCAGAGACACAGAGACACCGAGACTCAGAGTCTCAGAGAGTCAGAGAGTCAGAGACTCAGAGAGTCGGAGACTCAGAGACACAGAGTCTCAGAGATGAAGAGACACCGAGACTCAGAGACTCAGAGACACAGAGACTCAGAGACACAGGGACACAGAGACACAGAGACTCAGAGACTCAGAGACACCGAGACACTGAGACTCCGAGACTCAGAGACACAGAGACACAGAGACTCAGAGACTCAGAGACACCGAGACTCCGAGACTCAGAGACACAGAGACACAGAGACTCAGAGACACAGAGACACGCACAGAGACACAGAAACCCTGAGACTCAGAGACAAAGAGAAGATAAGAACATAAGAAATAGGAGCAGGAGTAGGCCATCTGGCCCTTCGAGCCTGCCCCGCCATTCAATAAGATCGTGGCTGATCTGTCGTGACTCAGCTCCACCTTCCCGCTTTCTCCCCATAACCCTGAATCCCTTCTCTTATCAAAAACCCATCAACCCGTTTCTTAAAAATATTTAGCGAGGCAGCCTCCACCACTTCAACGGGCAGAGAATTCCAGAGATTCACCACCCTTTGAGTGAAGAAGTTCCTCCTCAACTCTGTTCTAAACCGCCTCCCCTTTATCTTGAGGCTGTGCCCCCTAGTCCTACTGTCTTTTTTGAGTGGGAAGAGTCTCTCCACCTCTATCCTATCCATCCCATTCATCATCTTATACGTCTCAATGAGATCTCCCCTCATTCTTCGAAACTCTAACGAGTACAAGCCTAGTTTATTCAGCCTCTCCTCATAGCTCAATCCCCTCAACTCCGGTATCAGCCGAGTAAACCTCCTCTGCACTCCCTCCAGGGCCAAAATATCCTTGCGCAGGTGCGGCGCCCAAAACTGCACACAGTACTCCAGCTGCGGCCTCACCAATGCCCTATACAGCTGCAGCAAGACCTCCCTACTTTTATATTAAATCCCCCTCACTATGAAGGCCAGCATCCCATTCGCCTTCCTGACCACCTGCTGCACCTGCAAGCTGGGTTTTTGCGACTCATGCACAAGGACCCCGAGGTCCCTCTGCACCGTCGCCTGCTGCACTCTCTCTCTGTCTATGTCTCTCTGTCTGTCCCTCTCTCTCTCGCTCTCACTCTGTCTTTCTCTCTCTCTCCCTGTCTCACAATTGCTCACTCTGTCTCTCTCTCTCTCTGTCACCATATCTCTCTCCTTGTCTGTCTCTCTGTCTCTCTCTTTGTCTCTCTCTTTCTCTCTCACTCTCTGTGTCTCTCGCTCTGTCTGAGTCTGTCTCTCAGTCACACTCTCTCACTCCTTGTCTCAGTCTCTGTCTCTCTGTCTCTCTCATTCTCTCGGTCTCTGTCTCTCTCTGTCCCTCTCTCTCTCTGTCTCACTCTGTCTCTCTGTCTCTCTCTCTCTGTCTCTCTCTCTCTCCCTCTGTCTCTCTCCGTCTCTCTCTGTCTCTCTCAGTCTGTCTCTCTCTCTCTGTCTCTCTCTCTCTCTGTCTCTCACTCTGTCTCTCTCTCTCTCTCTGTCTCTCTCACTTTGTCTCTCTCTCTCTCTCTGTCCCTCTCTCTCTCTCGCCCACTCTATCTCACTCTCTCTCTCTGTCTCCCTCTCTCTCTCACACACACTCTCTGT